>CM071568.1:293251297-293406142 GCA_036426205.1 Ascaphus truei | reverse complement strand
GGGGTAAGAGTGTGGGGGGGTGAGTGTGGGGGGGTGAGTGTGGGGGGTGAGTGTGGGGGGTGAGTGTGTGGGGGTTGAGAGTGTGGGTGGGTGAGGTTAGATTGTGGGGGTATGAGAGTGTGGAGGGGTGAGAGTGTGAGAGTGTGACATGGGGAGGGGGGTGAGAGTGTGTGGGTGTGTGGGGGTGAGAGTGTGAGAGTGTGGGGGGGTGAGAGTGTGAGTGTGACATGGGAGGGGGTGTGAGTGTGACATGAGGAAGGGTGTGAGAGTGTGAGTGTGACATGGGGAGGGGGGTGAGAGTGTGACAGTGTGACATGTGGAGGGGGGTGAGAGTGAGTGCGACAGTGTGACATGGGGAGGAGGGTGAGAGTGTGGGAGGGTGAGAGTGTGACATGGGGAGGGGGGTGAGTGTGGGGAGGGGAGAGTGTGACAGGGGGAGGGGAGTGAGCATGGGGAGGTGAGAGTGTGACATGGGGAGGGGTGTGAGCGTGGGGAGGTGAGAGTGTGACATTGGGAGGGGGAAGAGTGTGACAGTGTGACATGGGGAGGGGAGGTGACAGTGTGACATGGGGAGGGGGGGTGAAAGAGACATGGGGATGAGAGAGACACTGGCGGGAGGGAGAGAGAGACACTGGCGGGAGGGAGAGAGAGACTGGCGGGAGGGAGAGAGAGACTGGCGGGAGGGAGAGAGAGACTGACGGGAGAGAGAAACATAATGGCTGGAGGGAGAGTGTGAGAGACACACTGGGGGGAGGAAGAGAGTGAGAGACTGAGGGGAGGGAGGGACACTGGTGGGAGCAAGAGACACAATGGCTGGAGGAAGATTGAGAGAGACACGGAGGGAGGGAGAGAGTGACTAGGGGGAGAAAGAAAGAGAGAGCGACACACACTGGGGGGAGAGAAAGAGAGAGTGGGGGGAGGGAAAAGAGAGTGGGGGATTGAGGGAGGGAAAAGCGAGTGGGGGGAGGGAGAGACACTGAGGGGAGGGATAGAGACACTGGAGGGGGAGTGATAAACACTGGGAGAGGGAGAGACTGGGGGAGAGGAGTGTGAGACTGTGGAAGAGGGGAGAGAGGTCCTGATGAGGCGGGAAGAGAGAGATTAATAATACAGCATAAATGGGGACGCTATTAGACAAATATAAAATTTATTTTTAAGTGATGTAATTTGTTATAAATACATTTTTTGTAGACGTGTGGCGGGGGAGTTACAAAGCTGGTTCATCCTCATTGGCTGAACAGCTCACGTGCGCTGACGTCATGTGATTTTTTTTACATCAGGCAGGGGGGGCCTGAGAAATTTCAAGGATGAAAAGGGGGGCTCGGCATAAAAGGTTTGCTTATCCCTGATATAAATATCAAATAATACATATAACAGATCATGGGAATAAGTGCTTCAGACATAAAAGTAACATTTAGGAAGAGGAGTCCTTACTCCAAAGAGCTAACAATCTAATTGGTAGGTACATACAGAGAAAGTAGGTGAGAATTCTGGTAAGTGCATCTGCAAGGGGCCTAGCTTTATGCATCATGTGTATAGTATTAACCACGGAGCTACTCACATGCTTCTTTATGCAAATGTGTCTTAAGGTGGGTCTTAAATATGGATAGAGAGGGTGCTAGTCGGGTATTGAAGGGAAGGGCATTCCAGAAGTGTGAGGCAGCCAGTGAGAAAGGTTTAAGGCAGGAGAGGGCTTTAGATACAAAGGGGGTAGAAAGAAGACATCCTTGAGCAGAACGCAAGAGTCGGGATGGTGCATAGCGAGAGTAATGTTTCAGATCTCCATATGTTATGCCTGGTATAGCTCGTATGCTATAAACCAGGGGTGGGCAACCTATTTTTCAATGTAGCCACAGGTGTGGCGAATTAGATGTGAAAATAGCGACACCATGTAAAAATTGAGGTACTACTGTATGTTGCGCATGCGAAAATGTTAAACAACACACACTGTTTGAACAAGTTTATAAATTCTCCCACCACAAACCCCCTCATCCCCTCCTCCTCTCACCCCCCTCTTCATCCTCCTCTCACGCCACCACCACCCTCCTCATCATCATCCCCTCACCCCCTCATCTCCATCTCATTTAACCCCATCATCATCATCATCTCCCCCCAGCATCCTAGATCTTCCCCAGTCCCTTTCAGCAGTCCCCCTATTCATCAAGCACCCCCCTGTCCTATGCGTAGGGCGCATAGGAGGGTGCATAACGCGCTAGGGTGTAGGGCAGGGGAACTGTGGCGGCGGGGGGGGGGTAACTCCACAGCAGCAGTGGGGGCAGGGTGGGTGCCGGTGTGGGTAGGCTAGGTGCTGCTGTGGGGGAGGCGGGGGTGGTCTGGGCAGCATGGGAGGGGATGCTGAGGGCAGCATGGGAGGGGATGATGAGGGCAGCGTGAGAGGGGATGATGAGGGCAGCGTGAGAGGGGATGATGAGGGCAGCATGAGAGGGGATGATGAGGGCAGATTGAGAGGGGAGGGTCAGGGCAGTGCGAGAGTGGAGGGTCAGGCCAGCGGGAGAGGGGAGGGTCAGGGCAGCGGGAGAGGGGAGGGTCAGGGCAGCGGGAGAGGGGAGGGTCAGGGGGAGATCTGGGCAGCCTGAGAGGGGGTGGTCTGGGAGCATGAAGGCAGCATGTGGGGATATGGGCATCAGGAGAGGGCATCAGGGGGAGTTGGGGGTACCTGGGCATAGGGGGGGCATCCTAAGCCGGGTGTGGGGGCATCCTAAGCTGGGTGTGGGGGCTTATGCAGGCTGTGGGGGTTTAAAGAGGCTGTGCTGGGGGCTGCTCCCTGGGTCTATGGCTCATGGTGTAGCTGATCAGTGCAGCCGAAGTCACTCTCAACCCCCTGACAGTGGCTGGAGCCGGCTTGCTTCTCCCTCCCAGCACAGCTGAGGAGCAGGCACCTAAATGAGGCTGGGTAGCTTCCTCTTCGTGCTGCTTCTCCTGTCCCTGTGGTTGCCGGTGCAGTAAGAAGCAGGGTGGGGGAGGAGGAGAGAGCTTCCTCTCTGTGCTGCTGCTACTTCTCCTGACCCCGTGGCTGCAGGAGCAGTAAGAAGCAGGGGGGAGGGGAGGAGGAGAGAGAGCTTCCCCTCTGTGCTGCTGCTACTTCTCCTGTCCCTGTGGCTGCCGGAGCAGTAAGAAGCAGGGGGGGGGGGGGGGGGGGAGAGGGGGCTCCCTCTCCGTGCTGCTGCTGCTTCTTCTCCTATTCCTGTGGCTGCCGGTGCAGTAAGAAGCAGGAAAGGGGGGGAGGAGGAAGCTCTATTCGCCACTGTTTGACTGCCAATTCGCCACAAGTGGCGAATGGCGACAGGGTTGCCCACCCTGGCTATAAACCATCAAATATATGTGTGACTGAGGAAGCCAAAATACTTATACAAATGTAGAAGACATCAAAACTATAGTAGGTCAAATTTCCATAATGGGTGATTTTAATTATGCAGACTTAGGGGGCTATGCACTAAGGTCAATGGCTTTGCGTTTTGATTTGGCCAAAGAGCAGGTTCGTTAAAAAGTGAGGCCGGGGACGCGATGCACTAAGGCCTTGAGGCCATTTTTTAACGTACCTGCTCAAAATAGCTCAAAACAGCCACAGTGTACGGTTTGCTTTTTTCCTCCTGCTAGCGTTCTGAACCTTTCAGTTTGCTAGCTGATAGAAAAAAAGCCGCATGTAACATTTGCATGGAGATTTGCTATTGTATTGTATTGTATTGTATGTCTTTATTTATATAGCGCCATAAATGTACTGTGACAAACGCTTTTGTAGCGCTGACGTCTGTCTGGGTTCTTCCCGACACAGTCTTCTAGGGTTAATTATACAACAAACAGGAACATGCAAAGTATTACGTTGCTTAACTCAGGCTTCTGCCTGCTTTATTTTCATCCAAATAAGGGACTGCAGCTTTAACATGTGTAGGCAGGAGGCACTCAGACATTTAACCTTCAGCGGTTTACTCATATCAGTGTTATAGCATTTCACACAGTGTCACTTTTCAGAACCAAACCAAATCAAATAAACCAAATCCTATCCCATTCAGGGATCTAACTACACATCAGAATCAGCCTCTAACTGCTGCTGGGCCAACTAACCTGGTTCCCCAGTTTAAAAGAAGACCCTCTCATTTAGGGTCACTAGATAAAGCATAGTCTTTTAGATACAGCAATAAAGATTTGTTTGTCTTATCTGCTCGTGGTGGGAACTCGGTCCCAAGTGTCCAGGCAAATCCTCTGGTACTATGATACTTGAAGGGGCCGTCCACCCCGAACTGGATTCCGGGGAGCAGCAACACCCCCAGCCCCCAGGCTCTAAGGAGAGAGACTGAAATGCAAACCTCTCTGCTCTAAATACCTGTGCATGTGATTAGAAGAGCAGGTGAGGGAGAACTAGACCCATTGTAATCTGTCGTCTGGATTTTTATCCAGCAGCCCGAGTTAATGTGAAGCTGTGGAATGGATCATTTTGAACTATTCCTGCACTTTCTGACCTAAAATGGGGCAGAATGCTGCCTAACATCTTTGGACTATGTCACAGTACATAGCGCTTCACAGTAGTAATACATGTGGTAATCAAATAAATAACAGATAATATAAATAACAGATCATGGGAATAAGTGAATTAGACATTAAAGTAACATTAAGGAAGAGGAGTCCCTGCCCCGAGGAGCTTACAGTCTAATTGGTAGGTAGTGAGAACGTACTTAGACAGTAGGAGGGAGTTCTGGTAAGTGCGTCTGCAGGGGGCCAAGCTATATGTATCATGTGTTCAGAATATCTACAATGCTATTCATATGCTTCTTTAAGCAAGTGTGTCTTAAGGTGGGTCTTAAAGGTGGATAGAGAGGGTGCTAGTCGGGTACTGAGGGGAAGGGCATTCCAGAGGTGTGGGGCAGTCAGTGAGAAAGGTTTACGACGGGAGAGGGCTTTAGATACAAAGGGGGTAGAAAGAAGACATCCTTGAGCAGAACGCAAGAGTCGGGATGGTGCATAGTGAGAAATTAGGGCTGAGATGTAAGGAGGGGCAGAAGAGTGTAAAGCTTTAAAAGTGAGGAGAAGAATGGAGTGTGAGATGCGGGATTTGATCGGAAGCCAGGAGAGAGATTTCATGAGGTGAGATGCTGAGACAGATCTAGGAAAGACGTAGAGTGATTCTGGCAGCAGCATTTAGGGTAAATTGCAGGGGAGACAGATGAGAGGCAGGAAGGCAGGACAGCAGGAGGTTACAGTAATCAAGACAGGAGAGAATGAGGGCCTGAGTCAGAGTTTTAGCAGTCGAGCAACAGAGGAAAGGGCGTATCTTTGTTATATTGCGGAGGAAAAAGAGACAGGTTTTAGAAATGTTTTGAATGTGAGGGGCGAATGTGAGAGAGGAGTCGAGTGTGACAACTAGGAATCGTGCTTGGGCTACTGGGTATATGATCGTAGTTCCAAGAGTAATGTGGAAGGACGTACTGTAGTAGGGCCAGATTTGGGAGGAAGTATGAGGAGCTCTGTTTTAGCCATGTTGAGTTTAAGGCGACGGAGGGCCATCCAGGATGATATAGCAGAGAGACATTCAGAAACTTTGGTTTGTACAGCAGGTGTAAGGTCGGGTGTTGACAAGTATATTTGTTTGTCGTCAGCATAGAGGTGATATTTAAACCCAAAAGATGTTATTAGGTCACCTAGAGAGAGTGTGTACAGAGAAAAGAGAAGAGGTCCCAGGACAGAGCCCTGGGGTACCCCCACAGAGAGATCAATAAAGGAGGAGGAGGTTCTAGCAGAAGAGACACTGAAAGTACGATGGGAGAGGTAGGATGAGATCCAGATAGAGCTTTGTTCCGAATACCAAGAGTATGGAGAATATGAAGGAGAAGAGGGTGGTCCACGGTGTCAAATGCTGCAGAGAGGTCGAGTAATATGAGCAGAGTGTAATGACCTCTGTCTTTGGCAGCATGGAGGTTGTCAGTTATTATAGTGAGGGCTGTTTCCATGGAGTGAGCAGTGCGGAAGCCAGATTGTAGGAGAGAATAGGTGTTGAGAAAATGGAGCAAGCGAGAGAATACAAGACGTTCAAGTAGTTTAGAGGCAAAAGGCAAGAGGGAGACAGGTCGATAGTTAGAAAGACAGGTAGGGTCAAGCTTGCTGTTTTTGAGTAATGGTATGACTGTTGCATGTTTGAAGGAGGATGGAAAGTTTCCAGAGCAGAGGGAGGAGTTAAAAATGTGTGTGAGAGTAGGGATTATAGTAGGAGCAAGAGGTTTTAGGAGATGGGAGGGAATGGGGTCGAGAGGGCAAGTGGTAGAGGGAGAAGAGGCGATCAACAGCGACACATTCTCCTCTGAGACAGTGGAAAAAGAGTCAAAGGGCATCATGCAGTAAGCAGCGGAAAGGCATTTCTCGCCACTTTCCCGCCTAAAAAGCCTATCCGTATTCAGTAACGGGCGAGAAAGTGGCGAGATTTAAAAAAAACGCCAGTTTGGCTGGCGGTTTTTTTTTTTCGCCGGTGGCGGGGCAAAAAGGCACTTTCCGCCTAAAAATCCAACTTTTTCCGCCACGCTGTATTCTAGTAGAGGCGAGTAGCTAAGCGGAGCTATTCGCCACTCTAGAATGGCGTTTTACTGGCGGATCAGCCACGCAAGAAAAAGTTGGCAAGTTGCTGCTGAGAGGCAGCGGATGAGTGGCGGATCGGCACTTAGAAAAAATTCAGGCCTATTTCCTGGCTGGGATTGATGCCGGGGGTCTCCGGAGCTGATACCATTAATATCAGCACCGGACCCCCCCGGCATGCATCCGAGGCAGGTAAAATGCATTTAAAGGCCACTTCATTACCTTAGCGGTTAACCACTAAGGTAATGAAGAGGTTAAACAGCCGTGCCAGCTTAATTGTGGGTAGCGGGGGTGGGAAAAGGGGGTATTTGGCCCTTGTTGTTTGTTTAGGGCTTGTGGGGGGGTGGCGGGTGCACTTAACCCCTTCACGACCGTAGCGGTTAAAACAGCTACGGTCATGAAGGGATTAAGGCCTCCCGCTACCCACCCGCAAGCCCTAAACAAACCACCGTCGGGGCTAATACCCCCTTCACCCACCCCCGCTACCCACAATAAAAAAAATACACACAACAGCCCCACACTAACTAAATAAATATATATAAATATATATAAATATATATACATGACCCCAACAACACCTATACCCCCCTAACATACAAAACAGTCATGGGCACAATGACTATTATCCACAAATGGATAATTGTGCAGTTGTCCATTTAAAATACATACAGAACAATAAAGATATTAAATACATATAGCACTCACCCATGTGCGGCTGCCACGATGAAGGCCATCCTCATCTTCATCCTGCCCATGTCCCATCTGCTTCTGCAAAACAGACACAAGAATAAAAACATCCAATGTAATGTCCCCTAACCCCTTAATCACCATAGCGGTTATGAACCGCTACAGTCATTAAGGGGATAACCCACCATCACCCACATACCCTCCCCCACTAACCCCCCCACCCCCTGAGGCCTAACCACCCTCACCCACTACCCACAAGGGAGTCCTACCACATACCCTTGGGGCCAAAACCCCCGTCCCCCCAGCACATACAGTACAATAATGTGCCAAATAACTATTATCCACATAGGGATAATACATTATTTGGCCATTATTAAACACATTAAATACCGTAGTAAAATAAAGAAAATTCTACTAACCTCATCAATAAGAAGGCCCCATCGCCAGCATCATCCTTGGGTCCGTTGCCAAAATAATAAATAGCCAATACATATCAATTCCATTCACATACCAATGAACCCCTTAATCACCTTATCGGATACTAACCTCAAAGGTAATTAAGCAGTGAAGCCATCCTGCAATGGCAACACCACTTATGCATAACATCCTCAATGAATTCAAAAGCAATTTCCTAAACAAATCTCATGTAATCATTCAATCTGAAGCCTCAAATTCCACTTAAAACATTGCATTTACAGTGTATACATGTAGCATAAAATGTAAGCTACATGTACACGCTGCAAATCAATGTTAACAATACAATAATCCAACTAAAATAGCCTGACATCACAAGAAGTATATTATGTAATCCAATAAAGTCACCATCAATGAATTAACAGACATGAATTACATCCCTAAACAATTAAAATACCATCCATACCAATTACACAATTAACTATAGCTATCGTTACAGAGAACAAGTTCACATCATACAAAAAAGGACACCAAAAATTACAATATACTAAAGCAAGCCTCTCCATAACCTACAGTACAGCATAGAAGCCCAAAAATTACATCTCTCTAATAATAAAATACATTTAACACACATCTATGCATAGCAGCATAGCCACAATCATTTACAATACAGTAAATCAAGCTTTTACAACACTATCATTTCTTACCCTGTATGTATATATCTCTCTAGACATACATACATACATACAGTGGCAAGAAATGATATGCAAAAAAAAAAATAAACACGTGAAAAAGCAAAAAAAAACACAGTTACATTAAATACATTTATTTATTTAACTTACCATTACTTGACCCCACCGACTCCCGTTGATCAGCTTACTCACGAACCAATCCACGAACAGGAACCCATAAAATAATAAACCAGAAAATAATAAACATTAAAATAATAAAACACGACAATCCAGGGGTCTTCTAGTTGTAATCCATCTTCCTCTGTATTCTTCTACCTTCTTCCGGGGTCTTCTTCCCGTCTGCGGCCACGCCCTGGTCTTCTTTCTTCAGTAGGAGGTCCTTCCTCCTCGGCGTCTGGCTTCAAAATGAGACGATATAGGCTTTTAAAGGCCTATGATGTCACATTTTCGTCATATGGTTCCCACGGCCCTGATTGGGCCATGAAAACCATGTGTTTTGGCCGATGTAAAAAAAATGATGACGTCACTTAAAGGCAAAGAAAGCACAGCCAATCAGAATGGCTTGCTTCAATTGCCTTTAAGATGACATCATGAAAAGAAACATGGCCGCCCTCACATGGTACGGTAGCCAATCAGAGCGTGGGAAGTCTATCCCTACTCTGATTGGCTCTAGTAGACCATGTGACAGAGGCTTGGGGGAGAACGGATATGACGTCTTTGAAAGCCTGTCACATGGTACTAGAGCCAATCAGAGTTGGGATGTATTTCCCACGCTCTGATTGGCTACCGTACCATATGAGGGCGGCCATGTTTCTTTTCATGACGTCATCTTAAAGGCAATTGAAGCAAAGCCATTCTGATTGGCTTTGCTTTCATTGCCTTTAAATGACGTTATCATTTTTTTTTCCATCGGCCAAATCACATGTTTTTCACGGCCCAATCAGGACCGTGGGAAACATTTGACCAAAATGTGACGTCATAGGCCTATAAAAGACTATGTCGCCTCATTTTGAAGCTAGTCGCCGAGGAGGGAACATCTCCCCTCCTAAGAAGAGAAGAAGGGCGTGGCCTAAGAAGATGGAAGAAGATGGAAGAAGACCCCAGAAGACCCCAAAGAAGAAAGAAGACACAGACGAGGATTTGATATGGTTTTTTATTTTATGACTTACCTGTGGATTGGTTCCTGTGCTTCCGGGTCAATAGGATTTCGGAGAGTGGACATCTAATGGTGAGTAAACAAAAGAAAAGTTTATTATTTTTACTTTTATAGGTTTTTATGATTTTTCATGCATGTCTTTTATTTTTTCACTTCCATTTAATGCCGTTAATGTATCTATGTATATAATACATTAACGGAAAATGAATGGGTGTATTGTATGTGAATTTTGTATGTAAATGCATTAAATTCGATGCTGTATTATTGCCCCTGTATGTTATGTTTATCTATCTGTATGGATAGACATACAGGGATAATAATTGATTGTTTGGCTCATGTTTAGGTTCTTTTCATGTATGAATAATGTATTTAGCATCTGTTTTTTGTCATTGTTGTGAATAATGTAATTTGTATTTAGCTACTGGCTTCTGTATGGTAGTAAGATTAGAATGATGGTGGTTACTTTAAATTAGAATTGTTTTGGCAATGGTTTGGCTTTAGCAATTGAATAGGGAATTGTATAATTGATTTGTATTGTATTTTAATTGTTTGAGGAAATGGATTAATTGATTGATGCTAATTGTATTGATGTTGGTTAGTTTCTAATTGATTTTCAGGATGGCATTGGTGCTTAGGGGACATTGTTCATAGTTTATTTTATTGTTACATATATTTTGCATAGTGTTATATGATGCACAGATTAATTGCATTATGTACACACTCAATGCAATTGTGTGACATTTCATAGACATTTGTGTAGCTGCAGTTTTTTTTATATTTGCAATGGCTGCTGGATTTATTTTAACAAGCAATGTGGTGGTATTAAGATTAAAAATTTCATGTTTTGATTTGTGGATGTTTTATGTGTTTCATAATGGGCAAATAATATATTATCCATATGTGTGACATTTCATAGACATTTGTGTAGCTGCAGTTTATTTTTTATATACTGTATTTGCAATGGCTGCTGTATTTATTTTAACATGCAATGTGGTGGTTTTAAGATTAAATATTCATGTTATGACTTGTGGATGTTTAATGTGTTTCATAATGGGCAAATAATATATTATCCATATCTGGATAATAGTTATTTGGCACATTATTGTACTGTAGCTGTTTGGGGGGGGAGGTGTATTGGCCCCAAGGGTATGTGGGTAGGCCTCCCTTGTGGGTAGTGGGTGAGGGTGGTTAGGCCTCACGGGGTGAGGGGTTAGTGTGGGAGGGTATGTAGGCCTCGCGAGTGGTGGGTGAGGGTGGGTTAACCCCTTAATGACTGTAGCGGTTAATAACCGCTATGGTGATTAAGGGGTTAGGGGACATTACATTGGCTATTGTAATTGTTGTGCATGTTTTGCAGCACTGTAGGGGCATGGGCAGAATGAAGATGAGAATGAAGACGGCCTTCATCGTGGGTGCCTGTAAAAAGTAAGTGTACACTACCGACACACTTTATTAAAGTGTGGCCGGTACCGCAAGCCGGGAGATTTCCCGGCTTGCTAGTGGCCGCCCCTCGGCGTGCCGCGCGTCATAGACGCGCGGTCACACGTCTTCGGGAGCCTGCTCCCCCTGCACGCGCGTCCATGGCTCCCCGAGGGAGCCCTGGTGTCCCGCGATCGCGGGACGGCGGCAGGGGGTTCCGGGGGACCCGGCGGACCCGGCAGCGGTAGGGAGAGCGCCCCGATCGGAGGGCGCTCTTCCGCTGCTTCGGCGCGCGCCCGTCACCCTCGGGCGCGCGCCAGGCTACTGCTGCGGCCAAGAACGGGCAAATGCTCGAATAAACTTGGCCGCAGCAGTAATATGTTTTGACTGTATTTATTGAATGTTATATGTATTTAAAATGGCCAAATGCATTATTATCCATATTTAGATAATAGTAATTTTGGCCATTATTGTATAGTATGTGTTAGGGGGGTATATTTAGTTAGAATTGTTGTTTTTTATTTTTGGAGGTGCAACCTTATTACCGCAGGCCCGCGGGTCCCCCTGGACTCCCGCAGGGACACCTGCACTCCCGCGGGGACCCCCGCTTGGTGAGCCGGGGAGCCCCGGACCCCCGCGGGGTCAGCCAGGGACACCCGCGCGACCACCGTGCTCCGTCGGGACCCCCAAGGGATCAGCCGGGGACACCCGCCGGCCTGCTGTATGGGTTTTGCGCATGCAAAAATAAAAAGCCAGAATTTTTTCTAAGTCCAGATTTCTTTGCGTCTACTCTGACCTGACGTGTTCTAATCAACGCAACTTTTGCGTTTGCTAAGGTAGCGTTGCTTAGTGCATCCCGCTTAAGGGCAGAATTTCACGCAAACAGGGCTGCGATCCAGCAAAGTTGGACTTAGAAAAAATCCCTGAAAAAAGTCATTTTTAGAGCGCAAAGTGCCTGTTTGCGTTGCTTAGTGCATCGGGTTGAGCCAAAAATCACGATCGAAGAGCACTTTGCGCACTAAAAGTGACTTATCAGAGCTTAGTGCATAGCCCCATAGACTGAAGTAATGAGATTTGGACTACATCATAGATACATAGTTACATAGTAGATGAGGTTGAAAAAAGATGTAGGTCCATCAAGTTCAACCTATGCTACATTTAGACAACAGATACTTTATCCTATATCTATACTTACTTATTGATCCAGAGGAAGGCAAACAAAAAACCCCATTAAGGGGAAAAATTAAGTCCTTCCTGACTCCAAGAATTGGCAATCAGATTAATCCCTGGATCAACATCCTTCCCATGTATACTTATTTGGTATATCCTTTTATACCTTTCCCATCTAAAAATATGTCAAACCTTTTATTGAACAAATCTATTGTATCTGCCATCACAGTCTCCATGGGTAATGAATTCCACATTTTAACTGCCCTTACTGTAAAGAACCCTTTATGTTGTTGCTGGTGAAATTTCCTTTCCTCCAACCTTAAGGGATGGCCCGAGTCCTTTGTACTGCCCGTGGGATGAATAGTTCTTTTGAAAGCTCCTTGTATTGTCCCCGAATATATTTGTATATAGTTATCATATCCCCTCTTAGACGCCTCTTTTCTAATGTAAATAAATCTAATTTAGCTAGCCTCTCCTCATAAGTTAGATTGTCCACCCCCTTTATTAATTTGGTGGCTCTTCTCTGCACTCTCTCTAGTTCCACAATGTCTTCTCTTAGGATTGGTGCACAAAATTGTACTCCATATTCAAGGTGTGGTCTTACTAATGCTTTGTAAAGGGACATAATTATGTTTACTTCCCTTCCATCCATTGCCCGTTTGATGCAAGATAAGATCTTGTTTGCCTTTGCAGCTACTGCATGACATTGGGCACTATTGCTAAGCCTGCTGTCTACAAGCACTCCTAAATCGTTCTCCATCAAGGATTCCCCCAATATATCTCCATTTAATTTGTAAGTCGCCTTTTTATTCTTGCATCCCAAATGCATAACCTTACATTTATCTGTATTAAACCTCATCTGCCATTTACCTGCCCATGTTTCCAGTCTCTCCAAGTCCTTCTGAAGAGAAATTACATCCTGCTCTGATTCTATTACCTTACACAATTTAGTATCATCAGAAAAGATGGTCTCGCTCTTTGCTCTCGATCCCAACCTCAAAGTCATTAATAAACAAGTTAAAAAGCAGGGGTCCCAGTACCGATCCCTGAGGTACTCCACTCACGACTTTAGCCCAACCTGAAAAAGTTCAATTTATGACAACCCTCTGCTGTCTGTCCTTTAACCAGTTTTCAATCCAGGTGCATATATTATTACTGAGTCCAATTTTCTTTATTTTGTACACCAACCTCTTGTGTGAAACCGTATCAAAAGCCTTTGCAAAATCTAAGTAGACCACATCAACTGCATTACCCTGGTCTAAATTCCTACTTACCTCCTCAAAGAAACAAATAAGGCTAGTTTGGCAAGATCTATCCTTCATAAATCCCTGCTGACTATTACTAATAATTTTGTTTTCCATTAGGTATTCCTGAATATTATCCCGTATTAAACCTTCAAGTAGTTTCCCTACTATTGAAGTCAGGCTTACAGGTCTGTAATTTCCCGGTTGTGATCTAGCTCCCTTTCCAAATATAGGCACCACACCTGCTTTATGCCAATCTTGTGGTACTGAGCCTGTGGAAATGGAGTCCTTGAATATTAAATATAATGGATTGGCTATTACTGAGCTTAACTCCTTGAGAACTATTGGAAGTATGCCATCGGGGTCAGGTGCCTTATTTACTTTATTTTTTTCAAGTCGCTTATGAACTTCTTCCTCAGTTAACCAATTGTTCATTAATATGGAGGTTGTGGCTTCCTCCTGCGGCACTACAATTGAACTTGATTCTTCCCTGGTAAACACAGAGACAAATAATTTGTTTAATACCTCTGCTTTTCCTTATCTCCAATAATCTGCCTACCCATCTCACACTGAAAGGGTCCTATATTTTCTTTTCTCATTTTTTTTAAATTTAGGTACTTAAAGAACTTTTTAGGGTTGACCTTACTTTCTATTGCAATCCTTTTTTCATTATCCATTTTTGCTAATTTGATTGCCCTTTTGCAATTTTTGTTAGATTCCTTATAATTCTGATACGATGGGGGTCATGCACTAAGCAGCGGAAAATCCGCCGAGAGACCCGCTCTCTCGACGCAAACATCGGCACATGAAAAATTCTTTTAAATACAATTTTATTCATAGTGTACATATGCAGGGGGTCTCCGGAGCTGAACCGCATTGGTTTCAGGTCCGGGGATCCCCTGCTTCCCGAGATACAGGCCCCGTTATGAGGTGCCGGTATCCCTCTGCATTTAAATGTCCCAGTCACATGACCGCAGAATGTAAACAAAGCAGAGGGATACCGGCACCCCATAAAGGGGCCTGTATCTCGGGAAGCGGGGGTCCCCGGACCTAAAACCAAAGCGGTTCAGCTCCGGAGACCCTCTGCACATCTACACTATGAATAAAACACCTATATCAATAAACAATCATTCCTTACATTTGCGGCTACAGGAATGTGCTATGGTAACGAAGCAGCATGAATATATTTTTAATAATAGTGTACTGTGAGCAGGGGGTCCCCTGAGCTGAACCGCATTGATTTGTGGATAAGGGACCCCCTGCTTCCCGAGTTACAGGCCCCGGTATGTGTCATCGGGTGCCAGTGTCGCCGCCATCTTTATAGCGTCCCATACGTGACGTGCCCACTATAAAGATGGCGGCGACACTGGCACCGATGCCCCAAACTGGGGCCTGTAACTGGGGAAGCAGGGGGTCCCTGCGCCACAAATCAATGCGGTTCAGCTCAGGGGACCCCCTGCTCCCGCACAATATTATGAAAATACATTAATGCTGCTTCATTACCATAGCGGATAGCGCTAAGCAATGAAGGGGTTAAGGCATAATAGCATGTTTATTGGAGACAATTGCCCCCAATAAATATTGCAATAAACAACATGCACCCCCTGTGCCCCCAACAACCCCTATACCCCCATTACATATTGAACATTTTTGGGATGCACCGCAATGATACTATAGGCCGGCAGTGGCCCTCGGGTGTTCTCCGCAGGCCTGCAGTACCAATTCAGTGCACCCCAAAAAAAATTACAACACATAAATACACCACCCTTAACACAAACAGTATAGTAATGTGCAAAATTAATATTATTCACATATGGATAATAGTGAATTTGCCCATTTAAAATACATAAAAAACAATAAATACAATAAAAACATAAAGCACTCACCCATGTCCGCCTGCCACGATGAAGGCCATCCTCATCTTCATCACCGTCCATGCCCCCTCCGATGCTGCAAAACATAAACAAGAATAAAAACAGCCAATGTAATGTCCTCTAAGCCCTTAATCACCATAGCGGTTATTAACCGCTACAGTCATTAAGGGGTTAACCCACCCTCACCCACCACTCGGGAGGCCTACATACCCTCCCCCACTACCCCGTGAGGCCTAACCACCCTCACTCACCCAATACCCAGCCGGGAGGCCTAACCACATACCCTTGGGGCCAATACCCCTCCCCCCACCCCTAGTACCCACAATAAAAACAATACACAGCCTCACAATAAACATCATTATATTTATTAAATACATAACCCAACCCCTGTGCCCCCCCAAAAATACTGGATTATTTTACATACAGGGTTAATAACCCAGGCCCATGGGAGACCCCGGTGGGCCTGACAGGTCACCTCACAGACCTACAGTAACCCAGCACCATGTTTTAAACAGGGTCTGGAGGCCTACGGGTGGTCCCTGCCAGGCGCCATGGTCCACCAGGTGGTCTCCGAGGTCACCGTGGGCCACAATGGGGTCCCCACGGGTAGGCCCGTGGCTGTCTGGGGGGCCCCGGGTCAGACCCACAGGTGTCTGAGGGGCCTCTGGTGGTTCCCACAGGGGTCTGGGGGCCCTGGGGTGGTCCCTATGGGTCCATGGTGCCCCCACAGATGTGGGGCCACCGGTTCTTCCACGCAGGTGTCCCCGGTGAACCCGGCAGCTGTTTACCCGTGAGAAGCCCAAGGAGACCGCAGGTGGTCTCCTAGATCCCCCGCAGACCTGAGGAAACAACCCAGTATGTAAAAAAAATAAACATGTCCTATACATTAAATACATCAATCCCCCCCCCCCCCCCCTCCCCCAACACATACAGTACAATAATGTGCAAAATAACTATTATCCAGATAGGGATAATAGATTATTTGCCCATTATTTAACACATTAACTAGCATAATAAAATAAATAAAGTTCTACTGACCTCATCAATAAGAAGCCCCCTTGCTAGCAAAATCCGTGTCCTCTGTTGTCAACAAAATACATAGCCAATATATTGCAATTACATTCTGATATCAATTAACCCTTTAAATCACCTTATCGGATAATAACCGCAAAGGTAATTAAGGGGTTAAGCCACCCTGGCCTGATACCCACCCTTCAGCCATTAATTTGTACAGTGGCTTCATCATGCAAATATATATACATATATACATACCATACCATACCATATATCATGCAAATATATATACATACATACATACATACATACATACATATGTATACATGATGAACCAATATACAAAGCAATGTTTAAGGGTTAACAAAAATATGCACAAATAAACATACCACTTCTCCATATCAGGAACAGTCAAACAAAATCCTATTTCCTGATAAAATCATTCTCATTTGCCAATCAAAAGCATCAAATGCCAATCAAAACATTGAATTTACATTGTATACATGATGCATAAAATCTGTGCACCATGTACACTCTGTCAATCAATGTTAACAATAAAATATTCAAAAGAAAATACAATGAAATCCAAACAAGTATACTATTTAAACCAAGCAAGGCAACCGAAATAAATTACCATTAATGAATCAAATCCCAAAACAATTAAAATACCATCCAAATCAATTACACAATAAACTCTTTTAATCGTTAAACAAACAATTCTCCAACAAAGTTAACATCTGACAAAATAGTAGTAGCAAAATAAAACCACTATAACAAAGCAAGCCTCACCCTGACCTAAAGTACAGCATAGAACACCAAAAATTAAGTCTATCTAATTAAACATTACATTACACACATTTAAGAATAGCAGCATATCAAAATACATTTAAATAGTGCAAAACAAGTATTTCTAACCAAATAATTTCTTACCCTGTATGTATATATCGATAGGGACATACATACATACATATATACATACAGTGGCAAGAAATGAGAATGGAAAAAAATTGTATCACATATAATAAATGACAAAAAACAGTTAAAGTTCCAAAAAAATACATTTCTTTTGTTAACTTACCAGTAGCTTCCCCACTCACCGACTCCCGTTGAACACCAAGCTCTCCAACCAATCCACGCACAGCAACAGGAACCCATAAAATAACAAACCATAACAAAATAAACGAAGACTTTTTTTAAAATCCAAAACGTCTATAGGATCTTGATCTGTGTTCTTCCGTCTTCTTTCTTGTTCTTCTGGGGTCTTCTGGGGGTCTTCTTACCGTCTGCTGCCACGCCCCGGTCCTCTTCTTCCTTCCGGAGGCGTCTGGCTACAAAATGAGACGACATAGGCTTTTATAGGCATATGACGTCACATTATCGTCATATGTTTCCAACGGCCCAGATTGGGCCGTGAAAACCATGTGATTTTGGGGGGTAAAATGTATTTTGATGACGTCATTTAAAGGCAGGACACCAGCCAATCAGAATGGCTGTGCTTCAATTGCCTTTAAGATGACGTCATGAAAAGAAAGATGGCCAGCATTTAGTTCTCCCGAGTGGTGGGTGAGGGTGTGTTAACCCCTTTAATGACTGTAGCGGTTAATAACCGCTATGGTGATTAAGGGGTTAGGGGACATTACATTGGCTGTTTTTATTCTTGTTTATGTTTTGCAGCATCGGAGGGGGCATGGACGGTGATGAAGATGAGGACGGCCTTCATAGAGGCAGCCGGACATGGGTGAGTGCAATATGTATTTCATGTATTTATGGTTCTTTATGTATTTTAAATGGGCAAATGCACTATTATCCATTTGTGGATAATAGTAATTGTGCCCATTACTATACTGTATGTGTAAGGGGGGGGGGGTTCTTTTTAAGTATGTATGTGTTTTTTAATTAATTTATGGGGGCACAGAATTGCCCGCAGGCCCGCAGGTAACACCCGAGGGCCCCGCCGGCCTATAGAATCATTGCTGTGCATTTATGTACTGTATGTTAGGGGGGTATAGGGGTTGTTGGTGTAATATATATATATATATATATATATATATATATATATATATAGTTAGTTAGTTAGTTATTTATTTATTTAATGTGGGGCTGTTGTGTGTGTATTTTTTTTATTGGGGTGGCCGATGTGGGTATTAGCCCCAACGGTGGTTGTCTGGGGCTTGCAGGTGGGTAGCGGGAGGGCTTAAACCCTTCATGACCGTAGCGGTATTAACCACTAAGGTCATGAAGGGGTTAAGTCCACCCGCAACCCCCCCGCAAGCCCTAAACAACCACCAAGGGCCAAATACCCCCTTCACCCACCCCCGCAACCCACAATAAACCTGGCACGGCTGGTTAACCCCTTCATTGCCTTAGAGGTTAGCCGCTAAGGTAATGAAGTGGGCTTTAAATGCATTTTTCCTGCCTCAGATGCATGCCGGGGGGCTCCGGTGCTGGTATTAATGGGTATCAGCTCCGGAGATCCCCGGCATCAATCCCAGGCAGGAAAAAGGCCTGAATTTTTCTAAGTGTCGTTTCGCCGCTCATCCGCAGCCTCTCCCCAGCAACTTGCCAACTTTTTGGGGCGAGACGGATTGCTGTGAAAGTCTAAATTCCAGAGCGGCGCAAAGCTACTCACCACTACTAGAATTGAGCGGGTTTCAAAACATGGCTTGTTGCGGCACAAAGTGCCTTTTCGCCGTGCTGATGGCGAAAAAAAAAACCGCCAACAAACTTGGCATATTTTTTGCTTTTCGCCAAGTGTTCGGCCCTTACTGAATCGGGGTATGAATTTTGGGCGCAAAACGGGCGAAAAGTGACTTGCACCGCTTACTGCATGAGGCCCGATGTCTCTGTCCCTTCATACTTAAAGAATCTAAACGCCTTCCTCTTCTTGTCCATTTCCTCCCCTACCTGTTTATTTAGCCACATTGGTTTTGACTTATTTCTTTTATACTTATTACCCAAGGGTATACACTGATAAGTGTGCTTTTCTAACAATGTTTTAAAGACTGCCCATTTATCTTCTACATTTTTCCCTGCAAAAACATCATCCCATTGTATTACTACTAGATTAGACCTCAGTTTATTAAAATCTGTCATTCTAAAGTTTAAGGTCTTTGTTGAACCCAAGTAATCTATTTTTTGTCTTTAAGCACCCCCAAAAACCTGTTTCCTTTTGTTGTAATGCTAATCTCTTTGCCCCAGTCTATATCTGGATAATTAAAACCCCCCATTATGCAAACATGACCCAGTTTTGATGCCTTCTCCATTTGCAAAAGTATTTTAGCTTCTTCAATCTCACAGATATTTGGTGGTTAATAGCATATTCCCACAAACATTTTCTTTAGGATAGGACATCGATAGGAAACAGTTTTTTCGGGGTGCTAAAAAACAATAAAATAACCCAAATTATTGAAAAACCAATTAGGAAATGGGCATTAGTGGATTTGGTAAGGTGGCCAATAGCATATGAAGTGTATTTTTGTTAGATGTATTAACCCCTTACGTGCCAGTAGTAAATTTTTTAACCAAAGGGTTTTACATTTCTTCAGTAATCTATTATGTAATCGCATTCCAGTATTTTTTTTATGTTACTCTGACTCAACTGCATTGAATCTCAACCACCCCAGTGTACTGCTCCGACACAGCTAATTCTAACAAAAGCCGCACGGCAGGATGCGTGCTGGCAGCGTGGAGAAGCGGCCCGTCCGCGCGTCACGGTGACGTCACAGTCACGTGCGCGCCCGGCTTCCCCGGCTTCCCTGGCTTCCCCGACTCCCCTGAAGGTTTGAAGTGAGGTAAGCGGGGAAGCGGGGAAGCAGAGGGGCACAGCAGGAGCAGCTAGGGGGTCGGGAAGGGGCATAAAAATGCGCGCGGATTGGTGGGGGGCACGGAGGGGATGCGGCTGGCGCGCTGTCTATTCTCAGCGCCAGCCGGAGTAAGTCCCGGTCAACCGGCGGCTTTTGTTAGAATAAGCTTTGTCGGAGCAGTACATCTGGTTGCCACAAAGGCGGACAGCCTGATGGGGCTCCCCAAGAGCCGCTCCCCTCTTCACAGGACCAGCATGCAACGGTTTAACATTTGCTTGTACTTTGTGGAACGTCAACCCCACCCACTGGAATGTTAATGAGCAAAGAGGAAATAAATAACTTTTTGTTCACAGCTGCATTGAATCTCAACCACCCCAGTGTACATCTGCATTGCCCAAAAAGGCGGACAGCCTTTGGTGCAGCCGAAGATCAGCCAAAGGGTGTAAGCCGTTTGCTGCCGTTCCCTGATGTCTGGTGATGTTAAAGCTGCTCTATTTCAATCTGAAACTCACAAGCCCTTTATCCCCTGTTCCCAATTTTCCAACTCTACTTGACAATGAAATGTCTGGAAATTGACTGTTTAACCTCTGTTCTTTTAATGCAACCATGTATTTTTATAACTCTGTGCTCAGGACATACTTGAAAACGAGAGGTAACTCTCAATGTATTACAGTACTTCCTGGTAAAAAAAATTATAAATAAAATACAAATAAAATATTGATGGGTTCTGGTATCAGTACAGTTTTTATCGGCCATATTTGATTCAATAATGCCATGCCCTCTGATGTACAATACTGTACTGGTGTCTACATACACACATCTACAGGGACAGTTTGGTATCAAACTTCCATAAAGATCTGAGCATTCTGATTACTTAATTTCATTAGTCGGTGTGTCCAACATTTGAAAATCCACTCATGGATATCCTTTATTAGATTTGCTAGCTTCCTAAGTACTAGAAGAAAAAATTGGGAATTATGAAGATGAAGATGGATAGTGCATTCTTGCCCAATGTGTCATTTCCTGGCGATCATCCCCATGTAGTGTTTTGTTTAATCATGTCAATTTAGAAATGGGCCAGTGTCAGGATATCTGCTTTTAGTCTAACAGTATGCCAAGGAATACTTCCCAAGTGTGTATCCTAACAGTTTATTTTGAAAAGAGGATTTCTTTGGACATCCTCATGCTTATAGAATGTATTATTTCAAGTGATTATATTTCGAAAATGCTAGGCAAGAAACAACAATAGATTAATCAATTTAGATATTCATCTAGCTAAATACAAGTTGACCGTTGACTTTTCAATGCCTTGTAAAACCATACAGCTTACTTACAATGTGTGAGTATTGGACCTCGGTCCCGCCCTCGTGATGCATTGGGTGACACCCCTCGCGTGGGCATGAGTGCCACAGTACTCCTGCAAGCACCTGACCTAGGCTCCTAGGCTGTGTTTATTTACTGGTGCTTGCCTCAAGCATCCTGCTGCCTTGCCGCTGCTCTGTGCATTCTGCTTTATCTCCTGTACCTTTGACCTCAGCTTGAACCCGGACCTCTACCTTCTCTGAACCCTGGACCACGGCTACACACTACGACCATTCTGACCTCTCTACTCCTGGACCCCAGCTACGCACAATGACCATCCGACTTCTCCAATCCTAGACCACGGCGAGTATTACGACTATCCTGACCTCTCCTACCCTGACCCAGCTACACGACTACGACTCTGCAATCCGGACGCGGTTGCGCGGTTGTTGGTCGGTGTGTTCTAACATCCCCACCTCAGCTCTGCTGTCCCGTCCTGTTTGTGGTGAGCATTTTTTGGGGATACACGGAAGGAGAAGGAGGAACGTCCGGATACTTTGTTGAGCCTTGGGACCATGAATAGTCTTTTGGTCTGTAACTGTTTCATACGCTCATAATATATATTTTCTTTAACTGTGCACGCAATGTCTTGTATATAATGTATACCTTGTTCATTTATGTAACTGTACTTGTAACTTGTTACACAATGGTGTCAGAAAGTAAAATAAGTTCATGGGAATGAAGTACATATGGTACAGTACTTCAGTTTCTATATAACACTGTCCTTGGGGCAATTATGGACAAAAAGATAGTGATGCTATGAAGCAAGAGGGTGTCAGGCTTGGGAGCAATTTGAGTAAGTACTACTTCACGGAAAAGTTTGTGGATTTGTGGTATAGCCTCTCAACAGAGCTCGTAAAGGCCAATACAGAAATACTTGGGTAAAAACATAATGAAATACTAAATATACTGTAAAAGAAAGCCAAGGATTGAACAGGGATTGACGTTTTACAACAGATAGAAAAATCAACACACTACGTGGGCCACGTACTTCTTGTCTGATATCAAATTTTATGTTTCAAACTCTATTCAGGCTTTTAAAGGTGCAGTTCCGTCTTTTTTTTTTTTACTTTAATAGTTTCATGTGTGCAATCTCTAATTACCTAAAGAACTGTATAGCTGCCAGTCAATTCGTTCTCCATGTATTGATCGGCGAAAATTGGCGACCATTTTAAAAAGCTGTCATGTGTTTATAATCTGACTTCTAGTAAGTCAGGGAAGATCATGAAATTCATGAGCCTCCAAGTGGACTCGTGCTCGCTCCCGATCCCATGCCTGGTGAAGAAGGAGAAGCATGGAGGCAACCGTGTCTTATATCATATGGAGTAAGGTTTTCCCTTCTGTGTATACATCCTTGTATTGTTGTGTATGTCTTTATCGGATGTCTTTCAATACTATCAGAGAGGGATTCTGGCCCTGTAACTAGCCTATAACGGAGAGCCCATGCCCCGCTAGAGACTTAGGAAAGGGCTTGCGCGAAAAAGATCGATGGGTCGTGGGCGGTCAGGCGGTTGTGAAAAATGCTCCTCCCCAACAACGTTTACCGATGTGTGACCTCCCTTCGAGCATGGGGGCGATTGCTTGGAGGGATGCTTCTACGCGGGTTCTTACGTCCGGGAATGGTCACGGGGCCCCATTCTCCTGATCTGCGTCTCTGCTTGCCACCAAGCCCCAAGGGGCACCCTTCCCCTCCGCCATCTGCCCTATCTTTCCTTTAACGTCGCCGATTGGTCATCTCTTGCAGGTGCTTCCCTCACCCGTGCAGCCTTCTCCACTCATCCCCACCACTTGCCGATCGTTACACGTGAGCCCATCTTTTCATCTTCACCTTCCCCCCTCTTTCTGGAGCCGTTTCTCCCCCTCTCACTTTCTCGCGTCGCGCCCCCCGGAAGCAGAATTCGCGCTCCACTCGCCAACCCTCCACCCCCCTTTTCTTGCCCCGTCCTCTTCTCCTAACAACCGGTCCCTAATCCTGTCCCCTATTCGTCTTCACACCTTGGCCCCCATCCCCCCCTACCCCGCACCTGGCCATAGTCCCCCCTCCTCTCCTTCAGGTCTGACCGTCACAACAATTTTCCGCCTCTCCGTCCCACCCAACTCTGTCCCCACACTTCTCTTCACCCTCTTTATTGAGCATGTTGTACCCCCCCCCCCTCTCCCGTCTCCACCCCCTCCGCCCTCCACACCCTGCCGCGTCATCTTTCTAGCCTGAGTCGTGCGTCAGGAGCCCCCCGCCAGCGGCGTAAGACGGGGTACACGTAAATCGTTGAGAGCTCCCCCCGTCCCGAGATGACGGTAAGAGAAAAGTCGATGGAGGGGCAACGGTGGAATTCTCCCGGGTGAAGCGAGCAGCCGCTGACGCGAGCCTCGGAGTCGATTGGAACGGAGCCCGCCCTGCGCTCCGCCATCGGGATGCTCGCGGTGGTCCAGGTATGACCGTTCATGAGTTGAGGGATTAAGCGCAAATAGGTAAGGGGAGTACGGAGGGTGCGGGTCGAATAGAATATAGTCTATCGAGAGCTAGTAGTATTTACCAGTAAGGGCAAGATTTATTTTGAGGTTCTAGGATTGATCGGGGATGGTATGTTAGTCGAGTTTTCTAGTATATTTATTGATTTGGGATTCATTATCTTATTTGTTATTTTGGGAGCGGTGTTTGGAGAGAAGGGGGGGATCGGGTGAGTTGCGCTGGCAAGGGGGGCTATTTTGAAGGTGTTTGGAGGAGAGGGGGGGGGGCTCGGGTGAGTTGCGGCCGCAGGAGGAGGGGGCTATTTTGGAGTGTTTGGAGGGGGGGGGGGCTCTGGTGAGTTGGAGAAAGGGGGGGCTATATTTGGAGGTGTTTGGAGGGGAGGGTGGGCTCGGGTGAGTTGGCCGGCAGGGGGCTATTTTGGAGGTGTTTGGAGAGGAGGGGGGCTCGGGTAGCTGGTGCCGGCAAGGGGGGCTATTTTGGAGGTGAGGGGGGCTCGGGTGAGTTGCGCTGGCAAGGGGGGCTATTTTGGAGGTGTTTGGAGGGGGGGGGGCTCGGGTGAGTGGCGCCGGCAAGGGGGACTAACAAAATGGTGTGTTTGGGGGGTGGGAGCGGGACAGCGGAGGTACACAAACACACCCCCACCCCCTCCGTCACTCCCCACCGGTCAGCCCCCACTCCCCCCCCACAGTCACCAACACACAAGACCCCGGCACGCCCACCCGACCGTCACTCCCGGCACACCAACCCCGTCTATACCCCCCCACCCCCAACCCACACTCCCACACTCACCACACACGGTAATCACCTCCCACTCTTCACCTCCCCCTAACCCCCGCACTCCCACCCCGTCCACTACCCACCCCATCAAAGCCACCCCGTCACAGCCACCCCGTCGCAGCCACCCACACTCAGTGTCCCCCCCCCCTCTGTGTCCCCTCCCTCTCTGTGTCCCCCCCTCCCTCTCTGTGTCCCCCACTCCCTCTGTGTCCGTCCCCCTCCCTCTGGGTCCGTCCCCTACCCTCATGTGTCTGTCCCCGATCTCTTTCCCTCTCCCCCCTCTGTGTCCGTCCCCTTCCCCCTGTGTCCGTCCCCTCTCCCCCTGTGTCCATCCCCTCCCCCCCTCTGTGTCCGTCCCCTCCCCCCCTTGTGTCCATCCCCTCCCCCCTGTGTCTGTCCCCTCCCCCCCTCTGTCCATCCCCTCCCCCCCTCTGTGTCCGTACCCTCCCCCTCGGTGTCCGTACCCTCCCCCCTGTGTCCCCTCCCCCCCCCCTGTGTGTCCCCTCCCCCCTCTGTGTCCCCTCCTCCCCTCTGTGTCCCCCGTCTCCCTCTAATTACATCTAATTTTTTTTTTAAATTAGTGAATTATATACACACACACACACACCAACAAAGACTGATTGTAGTGAGTGTAAAAGTAATACAATAAATAAACCGTTTCTCATAAATGTTTTTTGTTATTGTTCTTGCTAGGAATTGATTCAATTTCTTTTTTTTTATAACAAGGCGGGGAAGGTGGGCAGTAGATTTTGTGTGATTTGTACAAAATAAAAAAATAATAACTATATATATTATATAGTGAATACCCGCTGTGGATATGTATATATATGTATATGTATGTAAGTATATATATATATATACATACATACATACTATGTATGTGTATATGTGTATGTGTAATGTGTATATATATATATATTATATATAACACAAGAGAGAGAGAGAGAGAGAGAGAGAGACATACAATGGAATGCAATGGATTGTAACATGTGTACTAACTCTTGCATTGTTTTAATTTATATTTACAGATTTCTGTCGACTGGGGCATCGTTCCGTTCTTGTCGTTTTCGTCTCGATGGGAAAAAGCACCGTTGCATCAATTGTACATGAAACATGTAACGCAATTACAATGCATTGCACCAGACCATATGCAATTTCCAACTGTTGACTTGCTTGAAAAGTTTCTAAAGAATTTGAGTTGAAATGGAATTTTCCAAATTGTGTGGGCTGGTAGATGGTAAACATATAAGAATACAAACACCCTACAAAATCAGGTTCAATGTTTTTAACTACAACATTTTCACTCGATTGTATTACAAGCAGTTGTGATGCAAAATGTCAGTTTCTAGCAATTGATGTGGGAGGTATGGCAAACAAAGTGATGGCGAGTATTAGAGCATCATCACTCTATAAGTTATAGAACAAAATAATTGGTGCTTCCTGATGCGAAAGCTTTGCCCATCCAGTTCCAGAGACAAATTATCACATGCCCTACTAGCAGAGAGGCCTACCCATTGCTGAAAATCTTAATGAAGCCTTATGTAGGAAAGGAGTAAAAAAGAGGGTGAAATCTTTCATTACAGACTGTCGAGGGCACAGAGTGGTAGAGTGCGCATGGTATAATGTCAGAGAAATGGCGCATACTATTGAAAGCGATAGAAACTTCGGTGCCCAATGCAAAACGTATAGTGAAATGTGTAGCTATACTACATAATGTGGGAATCGATTTGGAAGGAACAAATGAGGTGGTTGTAATGATGATGTACAGCAGTACTTCCTACTTCATCCGCAGAAATAAGCTAACAGTGCGCCAGGAAAAAATTGCAAAATGCATTCGTATACATTCAGAGATTATTTCAATGCGGAGGGAGCTGTGCCATGGCAAAATGATAGTAAAAAATTGTTCAGATAAAGTAAAACACATGTCACGGTAATAAAGGTTATTATTGGATATAGTAATTAATTGTTGTTCTTTGTATTCCAAACAAATTATCAATAAACACATTCGAGATGCAAAATGCATTGGGTCATTGAGTCAGTGTGCCAGTGCGTGTGTTTGGCCACTGTCAGTGAGTCTGTGCGTGTGTTTGGCCACTGTCTGTGAGTCTGTGCATACGCCACTGTCTGTGAGTCTGTGCGTGTGTTTGGCCCACTGTCAGTGAGTCTGTGCGTGTGTTTGGCCCCAGTCAGTGAGTCTGTGAGTCTGGACGAAGGCCCACTGTCGTTGAGTCTGTGCATAGGCCACGTCTGTGAGTCTGTGGGTAGACCCACTGTCTGTGAGTCTTGAGTGTGTGTTTGGCCCACTGTAGTGAGTCTGTGCGTGTTTGGCCACTGTCAGTGAGTTTGTGCGTACGCCCACTGTCTGTGAGTCTGTGCATACGCCCACTGTCTGTGAGTCTGTGCGGTAGGCCCACTGTCTGTGAGTCTGTCGGTGTGTTGGCCCACTGTCAGTGATTCTGTGCGGGTGTTGGCCCACTGTCAGTGAGTCTGTGCGTCTGTGCGTAGGCCCAGTTGTGAGTCTGTGCGTAGGCCCACTGTCTGTGAGTCTGTGCGTAGGCCACTGTCTGTGAGTCGTGCGTAGGCCCACTGTCTGTGAGTTGTGCGTAAGCCCACGTCTGTGAGTCTGTGCATAGGCCCACTGTCTGTGAGTCTGTGCGTAGGCCCACTGTCTGTGAGTCTGTGCGTACGCCCACTGTCTGTGAGTCTGTGTGTAGGCCCACTGTCTGTGAGTCTGTGCGTACGCCCACTCTCTGTGAGTCTGTGCGTACGCCCACTGTCTTTGAGTCTGTAAGAGGGAGCGTGTGAGACAGTCAGTACATATGTGGTGGTCATAACCTTTTTTATTTTTTTATAAATGTATTAACAGTGTTAATCTAATCCCTACATGGATAATAAACACAGACAAAAAAAGTTAAATGACACAGTATAAATATTTATTGAAATACATTGGTAACATAACTTTTTTTAAACTTAATTTTAAACTGAAAACGTATAGTTTGAAAATACATTTTTAGTATCCGCCTCAAATTCGGCCACTGCTCGAAAACAAGTTCTTGAATTTTTTTCCGCAGCCGAAGCTTTGACAATTGTCCAGAGGCATGACATATGGAACCAAGCTTTTAAAGAACCCAGTTCTTCGTTAGTAGTCATCATGGCTTGCATCAAACCGTATTATTTTCTTCTATTTTGGACAGTTTTGCGCTTCAAGTCTGTGTTGGGACGCTGCTTTTAGGTGCAGGTTCCAGCGTTGAAACTGAAAAGCAACAGGCTCTGAGCTCGGGTCATCGTCAACGAAGGACAACTCACGAGAGGTCTCTCCCTGGCTTCGGGTTCTTTCCAATTTTGAAGATGTTTTGGCTGGCAGCATTTGCTCCTTCAGAAAGCTCATCAGTTTGAAATATGGCCAAGTCGATGGTCCTTCCACCGATGTTGGTCCAGGGTCCCCTGAACAGCGGTGGGTTGCACTTCTTCAGCTCCCGCCAGTAGCCATCCCGAAGGTTCTTCCACTTCGCCTTTGCAATCGATGCTACAAAAAAAAAATGGCATCAATTTTGATATAAAATAAAATGATAAAACATGCATTTTTTATACTATGGATACTATCGATTGATGACACATATATACAGGCGTATGGGTATGCTTTTGGCGGAAAAGACAAATACACATGTAGTATACACATACCTGGGGGGGAAAATACATGTATACACGGCGTATGGGTATGCTTTTGGCGGGAAAGACAAAACAACAAATGTATACGCATACCTGGGGGGAAAATACATGTATACAGGCGTATGGGTATGCTTTTGGCGGGAAAGACAAATACACATGTATACGCATACCTGGGGGGGAAATACATGTATACAGGCGTATGGGTATGCTTTTGGCGGGAAAGACAAATACACATGTATGCGCATACCTGGGGGGAAAATACATGTATACAGTCGTATGGGTATGCTTTTGGGGGTGAAGGCAAATACACATGTATACGCATACCTTGGGGGAAAATACATGTATACAGGCGTATGGGTATGCTTTTGGGGGGGAAGGCAAATACACTTGTATACGCATAAAAGGGGGGAGAAATACTTACGTGATGTGTTCAGTAGCTGCGCTATCTCTTTCCAGAGCTTATCGTGGACATTTCTGTCATGATAAGTTCTGGAACGTTGGTTCCACAATGGATCTCTGAGGGAGACCTCGTTGATCAAATCCTCAATAAGTGCTGGATCCATCACAGAAAACAAGTCACAGCACACAAGTCAGCACACAAGTCACAGCACACAAGCCACAGCACACAAGTCACAGCACAAATAAAAGCACAAGGCCCACAGAAAAAGAATCACAAAAGTTTTACTTACATGTATCCATTTTTCTGCTTCACTTACCTGTGATTGGTTGTTGGCTGACTTGCTCAGCGCGGTCTGGAACAGAAATCCCGTCGGACGAAAATGCTGCGTCCTCAGCACGCCTGCTGATGTTCGCACGAGCCCCCTCTAAAGACATCCTCATGGAGGATGCAGGGGCTCAGCGTGGAGCGTCAGCACTGCTTAGCGCGGCCTGTCCTTCTATGGACTCGGCCTTATGGTGTCTTACAAGAGACAGTTCAGAGATCACCTTTGCTTCTTTATCTTGGTTTGCAATTGACTAGCATTATAAACATGCACTACAGACCTATACAAATACACACTGCAGAGAGGGATTCTGGGAAATGATACAACAACTGTGTGGACACACACAAAAACAAAATATAAAATAAACATAAAGGGAGGGTGCATACCATTCAATGATGGATACAAAAAAAGGAACAACAGGACAGTCACTCCTATACTCCCAGAAAGTGAATATATATATCATCATTTATGTGAATCACTATCCGTATTTGAAGTGTGTGTGTGTGTGTACAAATATATATATACATACATATGAGCATACAGTAATATTTCCATTTGCTATATGCCTTGCTATGGAGGGGTTTTGTCACTTTTTTACTCGCATAACTTCACAAATACATACATACATACATATATAAATATATATGTATATATATATGCAGTGGAAGTGTATTGTGTGTGTATTTACCTACACACTCACTCCCCATTTCAGTAACATACATATACATCTAAATAATATTCACATATACACATTTGCTACAAATGGAATTATTACAATTTTACATTATATACACGTGCAATGAATGGAATAAACACTGTAATAAGTTTGAAATCACCTATCCGAGCTGCTATGCATGGCTGATCCCTTTTCTCCAGCTTCCTTGAATGTAGTACGAGGAAGATCATGTGACCAGAAAATAACAGGACACTCATGCTAGTGCACGTTTAGAGAGGGGGGAGGGCAGTGCTGACAAAGGGGTGTGCCAGGGCTTGTGACAGGGCATGAAGGGGCAGTGCCTTAGTAAATGCTTGTTAAAATAGAATACAAGAAAATTGGTCTTTCAAAGTTGTTTTTTTAAAAACAGAAAATGCTAAAAGTATTTTTTCTTACTACAGAACTGATTTATTAAAAAAACCACACATGCAGGATATTGACTGAACTGCAGCTTTAAATGCTAATTACGTAAAGGTTTGTTTTTTTAATAGAAATGTGAAAAAAGTATACTATAGAAATTTCTACACCCACTGGGTATCCTTAAGCACGTTAAGGTCAATTTCAGCTTCTTCCACGTTAGGAGATTCGCAGGGAAAATTAGTTGTGTGGGATGGACATACATACGCATTGGTCATTGGGACATGGTCCTCCTTTCTATTGTCTAAGCTTGTCTCAACATACAGATGTAGCCAAGCTTACCATTCCCCGTGCAGCGACCACACGCGGTCCCCTAACCCTCCAGATTGTGGACCAGTATTAATGCGGTGGGAGGTCCCATTGAAAGGAATGGACCCCTGCAGCACCGCTGCCGCAGCCACCTCCAAACATCTCGTTTTCCAGAATTTCATCTACCGTGCCAGAAATAGCAAGCTTGACTACATCTATTTATCTATACCTCACTTCCCCATTGTACTGCACTGCATAATATGTTGGAATCCATTTAAATAAAATACAAATACAATATAATAGTAATAGTGGAAGGAATATGTAAAAAGTACTATAAAAGCCATGCTGGCATTAAAGGAGTTAAATCGTATGTATGAATGTGTGTAGGGTACCTTGTATGCAGGGCCAGCTGTGTGGTGGTGCATGCAGTGCGACTGCACTGATCCCCATGTTTACAAAGGCCCTGAGCTTCTCCAGGCCCAACCTTCCATAATCAGTTTAATTTTGTGGTGGTTAAATTAACAAATCTAACATCTAAATTGTGATTGCCAGGGGAGAGCTCAGGGCTTCTATAAGTGCAGGCATGTCCTCCTGCTCACTGTTACTATGACATTCCAAAATCACATGACAATGCGACATCACATGACGTGATGGTGGGCCAGAGGCCCCGCGCATCACGTGACATCATCTTGTGGCAACGTAGCGTCAAGGCGACGTGTTGCTGCAGGAGGAGATGCCGGCTTCAGAGAAGGTAAGAGGCCCCACCAAACTCCCAGACGGCCCTGCTCGTATGCAATATCTAATAAGTTTCATTTCCTGAAAACAAACAACTGTTTAACATTTAATAAATGTCCTAGCAGAACTCTGAGGAGAAAATCATTATGATATCAATACAATATAAGGTGTTAAATGTCTGAAGTATACGAATTTATAATGAAATGTTTATCACAAATACATTTTACTGTTACTTTCTTGGGCCCAGATCCAGAGTGGTCAATTAACTTAGCGCTAATACCGGGACATTAAAAATAATGAACGGCTGTTATTTTCCCTGAGGATAACGCATATCCACAATGATAATTATATGCAAAAACAACGTCTGTTGCATACAGTATCTCATTAGCAAAGGCTTAAACGCATGTTAAGTTGGTATTACTAACTAGAGAGAGAGACTATTTTACTAGAGTGCCAAGTGACTTATATACAGTACCTCTACAAACACATCTTTATACAATACCTGGGCACACCTGTGATTTCAGTACCTGGGAAATATGCTAATTGATGTCATTTGAATACACTTTGCATATCCATATAGTATATTTCCCAGGTAACTCAGTGTGTACCTTTCTGTGCCCAGGTATCACACCACATATTGTATAAAGGTATGGGGACGTATGTATGTCACTTGGCACTCTAGTAAATGCTCTGTGCATACTATTTAAGCTAAATGGATTTCTTGTTTTCAGCATACTTGTCCAATATGGTATAAATTATATGTTAAATTACGCTAGTTTCACTCACAATGCTCTTCTGCTCTAGATATACACCTGGAATAGTTATAATTTAATGTGCTTTTGTGCACGGTCTACATACTTTTTTGGACTGTTTATTTCAGTGCAAGCTAATTCATAATAATGGAAGGAGAAGGTAAGCATATACAGTATAGTACATTGTGCCAAACAGAGAAACACAATGCAGTGAATAATATTGCAAATATAACAGAACGGAGCATAATAATAAAATAATTAACTTCATATAGTACTTTCCTCCCAATGGGACCGAAAGCATTTCACATTTATTGTATAGTGCTAGGTACGCAGCACATACTGTAGGAGTTTTACAGATACAGTTCCTGCGTAGATGAGCACCAACGATTTGGTGCCTGAGGCACAGGGGGATAAAGTGACTTGCCCAAGGTCACAAGGAGCAGACACCGGGATTTTAACTGCTCCAAACTCAGTGTTGTTGTTATCGGAGTCAGTGCCTGTACTCACTGAACCTCTCCTTCAACGTACATGTACTGTCGCGGCCGAGTTTATTTGAGCATTTGCCCGGTCTCGGCCGCGACAGTAACCTGGCGCGCGCCGGGATGTCCCGGGCGTGCGCCGAAGCCTCGGAGGAGAGGCCCGCCGATCGGGGCTTCCCCCTCTCCTCACCGGGTCCGCCGGGTCCCCCGGAACGTCCCGCCACCGTCCTCACATCCACGCGACACCAGGGCTCCCTCGGGGAGCCCTGGGCACGCGTACAGGCGGCACAGGCACCCGATGACGCGTGACCGCGCAGCACGCCAAGGGAGTGCGGCTCGCAAGCCGGGACATATCCCGGCTTGCGGAATGAGCCACACTCAAATAAAGTGTGCCGCCTGTGTAACTGTAACTAGAAAGTTGTGCCTAGCTCAAGGAGCGTACAATTTGAGAAAAGAAAATACAAAGCTCTGTACATCTCTACTACCAAGTGGTCTTTCAGCACAATCCTACAAAAACAAGCACTGTTGATGTACCTGATTATATAAAACCTCTGTGCTAATTGTATTGTTTTGCCTTGTAAACAGCCGTTAGTAAAGTCAGGACATTCAGTAACACACTTTCATTAAGTGCAGGGCTGGCTGCATGTATCCTAAGAGATATCTGGTCCAACTAGTTTGATTGATGTTATTGACTGAACACGCAAAGCCCATAAACAACCTGATAACAGGGAATGGCTGTTGTTTAGAAATAGAATGTCATTTTATTGGACGAAAGTTTAAATTGTGCGTTACTCAGAAACAAACAAACACAATCACAGCAAGCTCTATCCCTAGAACCCACCACATTATATATATATATCCCCTGATGAAATCCGCCGTGTCAGAAGAAATGTGTAGGGTCACGTGGGTAGAGTGAGCTACGGTGGTGGAGCAGTTCAGACGCCAGGAGCCAGATGACAGAGAGGAAGTTCCCCGAGTTACTCTCAAGATGATCCGTGTTGAATAGGAACCACAGGCTGCATTTTCGGGTTGCCGGAGAGACACTTATACGGTGACACCAGCAGCAGTGAGGTCTTATAGATACATACAGCGGGACGGAGCATACGGACAGCGGTCTGGTTACATGCTGGCGCATGGGCTTGCCCATACAACGCTATTTTATTATTGGCAAATTGTGAGTGTGCATTTGTCTTGGTTCGTGTTATTAAAACTTTGTCATTGGATTTTACAAAAGGATCGGGCGCTTTTCCTCTTCTTGTTTTTCTAATAGGTATCTGTTGGGAGGTTGTTGACCCCAAGGAAGAAGCTGCCTGGACAATACAAATATCCACACGAGGTTTACCCATTATTGGGGTACAGGACAATAGACCTATATTTTCCTTTGGTCTATTTTTTGAACATTGATATTTTTTACATTTTTATATTTTTTCAATTTCATTGTATTGTTTTATATTGTTTACAATTGCTGCACATAATTCATTGTGCAATTTAATCACATCTCACAACATTATCCACCTTCATAGTTATCACAACCACACACATTGTATGTTATGGTATTTATTCACAGGCATCTGTGCTAATCAGAGTAATTTTTTGTGGTTTTTTGTTTTTTGGGGGGATTGCAATTCGGGTGGACACTTTAACAGGCGCTGTCTATCCATTTATATCAATATCTATCTATCTATCTATCTATCTATCTATCTATCTATCTATCTATCTATCGCAAATGGAAATATTACTGTATGCTCATTTGCATGTCTTAGCAGGTCTGCAACCCCGCCTTTCACCATTATCACCCAGCACACAGCACTTCCACTGCAGCAAGGGATTCTGGGAAATAACATGCAAATGAGCACACAGTGCCACCTTTTGCTTCAAAACCATTAACATGGTTCCCTATAGGCTTACGCTTGCTGCATGGTCACAGCTTTGAGCACAGCAAGGGTTAGATGCATAGCCAGTAAACCCACACACAGACAGCTGTTTCGACCATAATTGGTCTCATCAGTGTGGGGTTGGTTATACTTGCGATACTGTTAATGGTTTTGAAGCAAAAGGTGGCACTGTGTGCTCATTTGCATGTAATTTCCCAGAATCCCTTGCTGCCGTGGAAGTGCTGTGTGCTAGGTGATAATGGTGAAAGGCGGGGTTGCAGACCTGCTAAGACATGCAAATGAGCATACAGTAATATTTCCATTTGCTATTTGCTTTGCTGTGGAGGGTTTTTGTCACTTTTTTTACCCACCATAACTTAAATAAGGGGGTATGAGATATTATATATATATATATAATATTATATATGAATAATAATATATATATATATAATTATATATAATAAAATCAAAAAAAATAAAAGATGATACCGTTTGTGGCTAATGAAATGATATATATACATATACATACTTTTATTTGTGCGAGCTTTCGAGATACACTGATCTCTTCTTCCGCCGATGTTACATCGCCGGAAGAAGAGATCAGTGTATCTGAAAGCTCGCACAAATAAAAGCATTTCGTTAGCCACAGAACGGTATCATCTATTTATTTTTTTGATATGAAGCTGGCTAACACGGGTACTGATACCTCTACATGTATGATATATATATATATATATAATATAATATATATATATATATTGTACAGCCGCGGCTGTTATCCGACCATTTCTCAAATTGGTTTTTGAGATCTCCCCGAAATCCTTTAAAAATTTGCTGCGGCAGACTAATGGCCCATCGGATGAACACAACAGGAGTCCCTATCTGTAAGAGAAGCGCAGTAAGAAGGGTGGGGGGGTGGTGTGTGTGTCAAAAGGAGTACTACTGAGCGTGGCCAAACGTATACAACAAAAGACAGATATGCCCAATGCTACATCCAATGTGACAAAATATATAGTATATAGTTAATTACTTCAATAATAATATTCTCATGAATAAGGGTCATTTAGTTAAACCGTTTGGCCAAAGCGTTATAAGCCTGCAAGCTGCGTCAAGGCATAACCAAATCTGCAGGTCCTAACACTAAACTGTTGAAACTTCTCTTTTACCTCTGTTTGAGGGAGAATGATTACAGTGAGTCTGTCCATACAGCAAAATGAAAAAAAACTTCCCTACTTTAAAACGTGGGGCGGGTGGGCTTAAACCCTGGGAGGGGGGGCCAACCTCCAAGCAACGGATGCAAGTTTAAAATTGAAATTGACAAACACAATCCCAGCTAGCTCTAACATAACATCTCTTATAAGGAGAGGCGTGTATTCAGATAAGAACATCCCTACAGTTATATGCTGGACATATCCTAAAACACAGTAGCGGGTAGTTCCATCTGCAGGACTAGGCAGAGACCTGGGTGGACTGCAGGTGACTTCCAGTTAAGGGATTGGGTCTGTATCCTTCCAGGGCAAGAGGCTCATTAATAAGATGAGCCACCAACAGTCTCATGGTGAGAGGGAAGAGAAGGTGTTACTGCAAACCTGTCCTATTCACAATGCATTGTGTATGCTGAAGAAGTTGCCAACTGTTATAAAAAAATACTAAAACGTTACTGGCACCCTCTTTATTCATCCCCACTCCTTACTGCGAGCTGGAACAGATCTACTAGAACAACCCTAAGATGAACAGGTAAACGCTGAGCAATCACACCCTTTGAGCAGGTATATACCCTTTCAAAACCACAGAGACTGTTACATCTACTCCCTTTTAACTGTACACCCTGTCCCTCTGGTCGGGGGGGAAAGGTTAGGGGTGATACATGTGTTTATATACTGGGGTTAGGCTACAACAGTGACAGTCAATGACACTGCTGGGGTGGGGCTTCTGCAGTGGCTGCCAGTGACGCTGCTGGGGTGGGGGTTCAGCAGTGACAGCCAGTGAGGATGCTGGGGTGGGGCTTCAGCAGTGACAGCCAGTGAGGATGCTGGGGTGGGGGTTCAGCAGTGATAGCCAGTGAGGATGCTGGGGTGGGGGTTCAGCAGTGATAGCCAGTGAGGATGCTGGGGTGGGGCTTCAGCAGTGACAACTAATTGAAACATTATACTGTAATATAGATTATGTGGCTTTTGGTATAAAAAAAGAACACATTTTAAATGACATTTGGAACTTCACCCTAAACAGTTACCTAGTAACCCTAGACCACACCCATGTTAGAGGAAAAAATTGTTAGGTTTAGTATATATTTATATTGCTGCAATTATTCAAATGTATTGGTGCAGCAAACATGTTCTTTGAGCTTTTTTTTCCAACATTATGGTTCGTTTTGTTTGTTAAAACTGTAATAGTTGTTGCAACAGTAATAGCCAAAGCCAGATACAGTAAGATCCCTGTTGTGGCGCACCGCAGACCGTTATAATATAAATGGTCAGAGTTAGCAAAAAAGGGGGGGGGGGAGGTGTATTTAAAATCAAATTTATTCGCATTCATATGCAACATTTAAAAGTGGACATAAATATGTCTATATGTACTACTCTTTGTCACCTAGCAGGTGTTTATACATAAATAGTAGTGACTATACAATATAGTGTTCTTGGTCCCATATATTTCTCTCTTCAAATGCGTGATCATTGGCAGAATGTCTCTAGTGAAGACAGTACCACTCCAGGGATAAGGTCTACCAGAATGAATATTCTAGTTGTATGTCTTAAGATGTTATAATAGTTGTAAATCTGCGTCAGGGAGAGATGTTAAGTCTATAATTCCCTGCACAGAATATCACAAAGCCCTTGGCTGGTATGTACAGTATACAGTATAAATACCTAGAAAGTAGCTGTTACCTATATTCATGTATCAGTTCAAGGTTCTACAAGTATCTAGTGTGTATACTTGGTTACTATGATACAATGTAGGGAAGTGTGCACAAAGATATCAGTGTATATTTTGTTTAAATTTGTCTTGTTCCCTCTAATCACAGTACATATTCTCACTGTATACACGTCACCATAGTCCTCTATATAGGTTATTTTTCATTTTAAGGATTTAGCTCTTATTTTAGCGCAGTTCTATCCTTCAGAGAGTATATTCAAAGTATACCGAATGGGCAGGGATGTTCACGTCGCCTCTGGTACATGACCCCTACCCGTATGGGGTGGGTCACCTCAAGAAAAAGGAGTTGTACTATTAATAATCAAAAGGAGGAGAATGACCCAAAAACAAAGTCTTTGTGTATGCAATTTAGTGGGACAAAAGCACTAAGAGCATTGCCCTCCCATTAGTGTTTGAACATCCCTTTGTGGGTGTATCAGAGTGTGGTTCCCTTTCTCGTGTTTTGATGCCCCTCTTAGGATCTCACTGCGCATGCGTTGTTCATATTTTTACTGAGTCCCGTTCGTGACCATGTACATAGTATGCAGAGGAGAAACAAGGTAAGTATAACCTAATTTAGGAGTTCCTATTCATACATCAGGATCAGTTGGACATATTCTTGTGCTAGTATGGTTATCCTTTGATACACAGATGTCGGTATGTTTCTTGCTGAAGTCTGGCATAACTTATGATTCTTTCTAGCTAGTAGATATTTTCTTCATGTGCATACATCACTGCTACCCTGTGTATGTCTTGATTTTTAGATCTGAGTAGTATACCATGGAGAGGGAGACCGGGACAGGTTTTTACCACAGTTTTAGCACCGATCCACCTTCCAGTACAGTTGAGTAGCGTATACACAGTAGTATCAATGTCACTATGAGCACATCGTTCCTGCCATTTATGAGTACTATGTGAGTAAACTGAAATTTTAGTGTGTAACCGGGAGAAAGTAACTTGTAATACAGTTTTTAATGCCTCTCTTTGGACCTCACTGCGCATGCGTTGTTCAAATTTTAGCTGAGTCCCGTTCGTGACCATGTACACAGTGTCCAGGAGAGAAACAAGGTAAGTAAAACCTTATTTTTGGAGTTCCTATTCATACAACAGGATCACTTAGAAATGTTCTTATGCCAGTGTAGTTGATACTTTAATACAGATATATCAGTATGTTTTTTACTAAAGTTTGTGTTAACTTAAAAATCCTTCTAACCGGGGATCATTTTCTTCATGTGTATACGTCACTGTTACCCAGTGTGTACATTGATTTTTAGGTCAAAGCAATGCGAAAGCAAAGTACCGTGGAGAGGGAGACCGGGACAGGTTTTTGCTATAGTTTTGACACCGATCTATCTTCCGGTAAAGATATTATGTGAGTGGCATATAAATAGTAGTATCTATATCATTGTGAGCACGTCGCTCCTTGCGTTTGTGAATACTATGCGAGGAAACTAGTCCTTGGGTATGTGACGGTGAGAAAATGACTTATAGTACGGTCAGTGAAAAGCAAAAGCTCAAAGAGCATTGCCCTATGGCAGTGCTTAGACACCTCTTTAAATGGGTGTATCAGAGTAGAAATAATGGGTAATGAGTCGGAGTATAGCGTAAAGTGTGTGCTTATAGTAAGCTTGTGCTAAACAGTCTGCACAGCTCGCAGACCCCGCAATCTTACTAAGTTTGACAGAGAGTAGAATCTGTCGGCAAAGACCCGACGTACAGTACACTGCGACTTCTTCCGGGGTTACCACAATTTGGACGGATCCGTATTTTATTAAGCATCCATCTCCCTGGCAGCACGCGTACCACAGTAGGAGTTAGGAGCAAGGTTTTTTTCATATCCTTCACACTAATAGCCTTAGAAAACTGCAAAAGCAAACACATTAATTAATCCCTTAAGCATATTGCATCTTGCTGTTGATAATATTAAATCCTGATAATAAAAGCACTTCAAGAGGTTGAAGCATCACAAGCAGAAAAAAGTACTATACATCAGAGACCAACAAAGCATTAGAGTCTGCCACTGTCCCTTTCTTATATCCTCCTTATGGCTAAACTGGGATGTAATGAGATTTACTTATTGATTGAATAATTGAATGAGTTTAGCAATTTCACTGGATGCAAAGATATATAATGGAAGTTGTCTAGTAAGAGTAATCCTAATACTCTGTTGCTTATTGAACATTGTCACGTGAGATCAGGTTATTTACAGTACACCTTTTACCGGGATCATTCATTTAGCAAAACAAGGTAGTGAAATAATTTGAAGTTTGTGCTGCATAAATTTGCTTAAACACAACGAAACACAAAATACAGACGAAAAGCCACACTTATTTTGGGACTGGGGTTGAAAACTAGACTTTCCTAGGTGCAGGGAACCATATGAGAGAGTTTTACCCTGACAGGGACTTAGCCCGGAATCTCCTGGAACTCAAATCACATAACATTCCATACGCCACCACTACGTTCTCTTCTGAGAACTTGGTCTGACCTGACCCCATGTAAAGGCAGTTTAAAATGAATTAAGACAACATAAACTATTTATATAATTGGAGAAATGCCAATTTCATGTCACTACGATAGAAATTCTGGATTTTGTTATCAGGCCCGAAGGGAACAAGATGGACCCAAAAAAGGTTCAAGCAGGGACATATTGACTGCCACCAACCTGCAATGTTCAATGGGATTTGGGGGAATTGTCCATTTTTGCCAGAGGTTTATTAGAAATTGTTCAAGAACTGGTGCCACTGTAACTTGGCTCCTAAGAAAAGGGATCAAGTTTTCCAAGCTACCATTACCATGCATATAGCTTTACAGACTTTAAAGATCCCTTTTGTTTTTTTGTTTTTTTATCATCTCCCTTGGTGTGAACATTAAACACTATCTATTTAATTTATGTAGCCCCCTGTATACAGCACGGGCTACTAAATCTTCCTACTACTGTGGTAAGCCCTGTTAAAGGCAGGCCCCAGTAGTAATCATGGGTTTTCCCCCCTTGCAAAGCCCTGCCTGCGTGATTGATACAAGCCGGTATCTGTGCATAGGGGAGGTCTTGTTGATGTCATGAGGGGCGGGGCTGACCAAACTTAGTAGCGGTTCCTGTTGCTCTGTAGGCAGTTCAGTTCAGAGAGTCAGTGTGTTCGGTTCAGGAGTCGAGAGGGAGAGGAAGTCTGGAGTGAGTTGTCCAGGAGGTCCGATGAGAGGTTGGAGTATCTGGCTGGACAGTCAGATAGAGAGAGAGAGAGTGTAGCTAGGTTCCTGAGGAGTAGGGCCTAGTAGTTCAGAGGTGGATCCATGCCTCTCACCCTGCTTAGGGGGTGGGGGAAGAGCTAGCCCCACCTGTAGCGCCCTTGACTGCGGGTGGAGGCAGGGAGACAGATACCCTTCAGACCATCCTGCGGAGAACGATCTGGTGGGAGAGGAGGAGGCATATCGTGTATCTGTATTGCTGTGCTGCTATTACTGCCCTGCCGACAGTGAGTACAATAAAGACTCTGTTGCTTTCAACATTGTGCCGAGTGATTCTGGAGTGTTCACCCCGGGACCAAGGGGGTTCTTCTATAAGGGTCTCTTCCCACATCCCTGGGAATTATAGAAGATGGGGGCGCTGCACCATTAAGACCACATGGAGGCCAATACCTCAGAAGCCTGGTCCTGTCTCCCCCATAACATCGCTGGAAGCTCAGGCCCTCCTGTTCCAAACAGGTATGCACCACCCATCACCATGTAATCTGCCCTCACGCACCCTAGATACATCAGTTGAGTCTAGGGGGGGGGAACAAGGGTTACACTTTTATCACTCTCACTGTTTTGGAGGGTTACCTCCAAAAGGTACCACCTGCACAGGGCAATGTTACCACAATTTGGACGGATCCGTATTTTATTAAGCGTACATCAGGAATCAAGCACAACGTTTCGGGGAGGAGACAATTCCTGATGCCCCTGAACAGACGCTTAATAAAATACGCACCCATCCGAATTATGGTAACATTGCCCTGTTGCCGCCATTTTTCTTTACTTCAGATTTCCTATGGTGTGCAAACGGCAGGTTGACACCAACGGATTTTGCATGGGAAAACCAGACAAACTACCATGTTAAGCCTTAGACATCCTGCGAGTGTGTTAGGGTGAATTTCCTACATTTGCTTAGCAGACAAAAGGTGGCAGGTTTTATACTATCAGATTCATTCTCTCTCTCAGCCTTAAGTATCTCAAAATATTTATATGTGGGCGATAAGACACACCCACAAAAGGATTGCCTGTCCTTCTCACATGGGAAGCATACAAATGTTTGGAGCATAAAAAGAATGCATTTGAGAGTCAAAGGCAGAATTCATCAGAGGGTGTTTCATCAATTACACATAAGTTTACATATCTTTAACTTCAAAACCTCTCTGAAAGAACCTAATATTGTTCATTGATAATGTATAGGTCCTCTTTTTTTATTATTTTATAAAACGATTTGTATTTATATATTGTAATTTTTTTTTAACATTCATTTGATATAAACAAGCACTGTACATTTTTCATGTATGAAATCTACAGTTTAATAAGTTTTGTCTTTGGACTCTAATTGAAACGAATACCTTTTGAAGAGATTTACTGCATTTTTTGTTTTTTACACATTTTGCTATAATGTTTTTGAAGTGAAACTTCCTTAGTGGCACCTCATTCGAACTGGGGCAAAAATGGATTGTGCAGACAGAAATGAAACGGATGTGACGTCAGTGCTGGCAGTTGAGGCCGGGCTGTGTTCTGGCTCAGCCCAACCCCAACACTGACATCACACTCGCTCAAAAAAAGGCCGCCATTCCCCCCGCACATCCGCTGCCATGCCGCGCATGCGCAGTAGTCATGGGGACGCAGAGGAAAGACACGCATGCGCAGAAGCGGTTGGCAGCGGCGCCATTCCCCGCCCGCTGCCGCGGCTGTTGACATCTGTGCTGCCGTTCCCCGTCTGCTGCCCGTGCCCCGTCTGCTGCCCGTGCCCCGTCTGCTGCCCGGGACAGCAGAGACCGCCCGACCGGGACAGCCCCCCCCTTTCCTAACCCGAATGGGACCTCCCAGCTACAGTCACACATGGGTCTCCTCGCCGTCCTCCCTGCCCTGATCCCCGGCACTGCGGGGCAACACAACCTGTGCCTATCCCTCCTCCTACCACACTGAGGGAGCTATAGACAGCGCGCAGTCCTGACTGCTCTCCCGCCGTGATCGGAGGTGCAGGGGGTGATCGGAGGTGCAGGGGGTGATCGGAGGTGCAGGGGGTGATTGTGAGAGGTGTAGGGGGTGAGTGTGAGGGTGAGGTGAAGGGGCGGGGATGTTGAGGGTGTGGTGATGTGAGGTAGCGGTGATTGGTGGCGTGTGCTGTGGGGGGTTTAAGGGGGGTTGCTGTGCGGTCGGGTGCCTTGGGGGGTTTGTGCGGTTCAGGTGGGTGATGTGAGGTGCAGGGAGGTGATGTGAGGTGCAGGGGGTGATCGGAGGTGCAGGGGGTGAGGGGAGTTGTAGGGGGTGAGGGGAGGTGAGGAGGTGAAGGGGGGTGATGTGAGGAGGTGAAGGGGGGTGATGTGAGGTGCGGGGGGGTGATGTGAGGTGAGGAGGTGTAGGGGGGTAATGTGAGGTGCCGGGGGGTGATGTGAGGTGAGGAGGTGTAGAGGGGTAATGTGAGGTGCAGGGGGGTGGGTGATGTGAGGTGCAGGGGGGTGGGTGATGTGAGGTGCAGGGGGGTGACGTGAGGTGCAGGGGGTGACGTGAGGTGCAGGAGGGTGACATGAGGTGCAGGGGGGTGACGTGAGGTGCAGGGGGGTGACGTGAGGTGCAGGGGGGTGACATGAGGTGCAGGGGGTGATGTGGGTGATGTGAGGTGCAGGTGATGTGAGGTGCAGGGGGATATGTGAGGTGCAGGGGCATATGCGAGGTGCAGTGGGGGTGCGCATACATCACACATGCACGCACACAGAGTCACACATGCACACACACAGAGTCACACGCACACACACACAGTCACACGCACACACACAGAGTCACACGCACAGACAGTCACACGCACACACACACAGTCACACGCACACACACACAGTCACACACACACAGTCACACGCACGAGGAATTCACACCTAGTGCAATAAGCTAATACAGGGGATGTGTGCCGAGCACGCACCTTCAAAGTCCAAATTTATTTGCGTTTTGTCAATGAAATTGTATTTTGATTTTTAATTAAAACATCACAAACACAATTTCTGTGACAAAAGTCAAAGAAGTTTCACAAGTTTCACAAGTTTTTTTGTGTGTGTTAATTACATGGTTTTCCAGTAAACAGGGGACTCAGGACTCCTGAGGGCAAAACCTTAAATTATTCTTGGTTGTGGCAGCATATTGAGGTGTAGTGTGACATTTTTTTAGGTGGAGTTATTGCTTTATCACTCAGAAAAAAACTAGATAATTTTTTGGTGCAAAACAACAACAACAACAACAACAACAACAACAACAACAACAACAACAATAATAATAATAATAATAATAATAATAATAATAATAATAATAATAATAGAAAACATACTAATTCTAGATGATTACAACGTATTTTGATATGGGTGTCACCAATGCTTTTACAACACCTTATTTCTATGATCACTACATAATAATAAACTTCCACTACATAGCATAAATGTTTAATATAACCATACAATTATAAGAAAATGCTATATAATACTATTTCTTCGGCATCAACTGCTCAGTTTACTTTTATACACCACATGAAATCTTGTGCCTCAGAGTATTTTTATGCTGTTGCAGTGGATTAATATACAGTAAGACATGTTACTGCTCTATCTTGCCTTCCTGTTTCACTATTACCAAGTACACTTATCTAAAACACCTTTTATAGGATCTCAATGTGAAGGCATCAGCAGGTGTGTGCTATTCCTAATTACAGGTATTACTTACCATTAGTCAATGACAGCTTAATTAGATCTTGTTTCTTGTACAGTGTACCATTTTTAAAACATGTTACTGCAAATTCACATAAATATGATCACACAAAAGACAATTTTGTAGCATTTAATTATTACACAGATGTAAAATACAATGTAGACATCTGCCCTATAGAAGTACTGTCATTTACTTTTTGCTGTTTTTGACAGGTTTAGGCTAATGTAATTTTCCATTTTTTTTCCCATTAAGAATTTTCTTTATTTGGTAAAAGCAGGGGTGGAGAAAAAAATAAGAAGAGGAGTGGGGGAGAGCGGGTAAGTGGGTTACAGAACATAAAATCTGGGTTTGAGGACTAGGGATGAGGAGTTGTCTGATTTTCATAGTTTCACTTATTACAGTGGCGACAAAGTTTAATCTAACTCGGCCAGCACCGCGTTTTTAAAAAAACGTGTGCGCCGCGCGGCTGTCTCCGGCTGAGACCTGGCCGGGTTTCGGCCGTTTTTTCCTGCACCTCGGGCGCTTTCAATAGTAAGCGCCATAGCGCTTATCTATTGAAGCGCGGGAAAGCGCGGGAAACTCCGGTTTCAAACCGGAGAATAGACCCGCTGCGATCCTGCTGCGGTCCCGGCCAGCTCGCGTCTTTAGTTAGAATAAGCTGTGCCGGGACAGTACATAGTTACGTAATTATATAGTTACTTAGTTACATAGCTATATAGTAGTTACATAGTAGATGATATTGAAAAAAACATTGAGTGCTTCATGAACATCAAGTTCAACCTATCCTAAATTTAGACGACAGATACTTATCCTGTATTTGTATTTATAGTATTTTGATCTAGAGGAAGGCAAACAAAAAAAACAACAGTGAAACATCATCCAATGCTGTCTCATAAGGGGAAAAATTAATTCCTTCCTGACAATTGGCAATTTGCAAAATTAGCAATCAAATTTCTCCCTGGATCAGCATCCTTCCTATGTTTGTTTATTTATTTATTATATCCTGGTATATCTTTCCTTTCAAAAATGATGTCCCTTTTTTTTGAAGATTACAGTCTCCATGGGTAATTAATTCCACATTGTAATTGCCCTTACTATAAAGAACCCTTTCCTTTATTGCTGGTGAAATTTCCTTTCCTTTAATCGTAAGGGATGACCTTGTGTCCTTTGTACTGCCCTTGGGATGAATAGTTCTTTTGAAAGCTTCTTGTATTGACCATGAAAATATTTGTTTATATTTATCATATCCCTTCTTTGACTCCTCTTTTCTAATGTAAACACATGTAAAATAGCTAGCCTCTCCTCATAAATTAGATTGTCCATCCCCTTTATTAATTTGATGGCTCTTCTCTGCACTTTCTCTAGTTTCATAATGTATTTTATAAGGAGTGGTGTCCACAACTGTACTCCATATTCAAGGTGTGGTCTTACTAATGCTTTATAGTGGGTTATAATTATTAGAGATGGGTTAAAAAAAATTGCGGATCAGGATCGCCACAGGTTGTCTGGTTCCTTTGGTCTGCGGATTTCTGCGAATCAGTCTAAAAAAAGGCAATTCTTCTTTCTAGATTTCTTTTTTATTACTCACAATCTACATTTATTTATTTATAAAATATTTTACCAGGAAGTAATACATTGAGAGTTACCTCTCGTTTTCAAGTATGTCCTGGGCACAGAGTAAAACAAATAATACATGGTTACAAATACAGTTACATAAATGAACAGGGTATACATTATATACAAGTCATTGCGTGCACAGTTAAAGAAAATATATATTATGGGCGTATGAAACAGTTACAGACCAGATTAAAATGTGATTCTTAAAAATCAAACAACGGATTGTATACAATGGCGGATTTGGATGAATCCACATGGATTGAAACTGTAACAATCCATCTACGAATTTTACACTGCTGAACATATTTTTAATGGAAAGCTTGGAAAATATTGGGAAAAGGATTTTGACAGTTTTACCCATCTCTAATAATTATGTTTACTTCCCTTTCCGCCATTCACCATTTAATGCAAGATAAGATCTTATTTGCATATGCAGTTACTGCATTACATTGGGCACTATTGCTAAGCCTGCTGTCGATAAGCATTCCTAAATCCTTCTCCATAAAGGATTTACCTAATTTCCCCAAATGTAATTGGTAAATCAACTGTTTATTCTTGTTTTCAAAATACATAACCACACCTGCCATTTACCTGCACAAGTTTCCAGCCTATCCAAGTCTTTCTAGAGATAAATTACACCCTGCTCTGATTCTACTCCTTTAGACAATTTAGTGTCTTCAGCAAATATGGAGACTTTGCTCTCTATGACAACCTCAAGGTCAGTATTAAACAAGTTAAAAAAGAGGGGAGGCGGAGCTACACCGAGGTGAATGGAGTCCTGATCCCAGAGCTCCTCACCCGTCGGCATTCTTAAACATAATAAAAGCGGCAATTTCAATCACTCCCCGGCTCACTATACAGCAAAAGTTTTATAAACCTGCAGAGATGGCCTCAGGCAGAACTGCCCGCACCAAAAGCCAGCCAGTTTCTACATATTTTAAGCGGAAAACAGTGCCCCCAGCAGATAAGCAGAATAAAATGGTGTCTCCCCCCCCCCCTGCTATAGATGACCCGGAGGCAGATCCCTTCACGGAAGATGAAGGAGATGAAGAAGTGGTTCGCAGAAAGGACTTAAGAAAGGACTTAAAAGAATTCTGTTCACATATGAAAAAGTTTTTCAAATCTGAACTTTGGGCCCTCAGGAAAGACATTGATGCCCTGGGTGAAAGAACTGACACTCTTGAAACAAAGGCTGATGAATCAATGGCTGCCATCTCCCATACACAAGAACAAATATCCTCTCTGACTGACAAAGTTAAGTTCCTGGAGGATAAAGCAGAAGACGCAGAGAATCGTGACAGGAGATGCAACATTAGATTACGTGGAGTGCCAGAAAGCATCAATAACCCAGAAGATTTCACCCTCAGGTGGCTAGAGCACCTCTTCCCGGACAAACAGGAGGCAGAGTTAAGGCTAGACCGCTGCCACAGAGCTCTCCGTGGGAAACCGCAGAGCGGGGACCCCCCCAGGGATATTGTCACCAGATTTCACCACTTCCGCACAAAGGAAGAAGTGTGCAGAATTGCCCGAGAGGCCAGGTCACTGGAGTTTGAAGGAGTTAAGCTTCAGGTATACCAAGACCTAGCCCCAGCTACCCTTTTGAAGAGAAAAGCCCTGGCCCCCACCACACGTGTAATGAGAGACAACAACATTAAATATAGGTGGCTGTTTCCCTGTGCCCTTCTTAGCATCAAGAACGGAGTAGCCCATACACTAAAGAATCCGGAGGATGGGGAGAGTTTCCTAACCAAATTAGGCATCCCCAGAACCACCCGAAGCACACCGGGTTCCCCATTACCAAACCCCCCTTCCACATCTACCAGCCCCTCCTGGTCCAAAGTGGGAACCAACAAACCTAAGGGGATGACTGCCCCTGAGGCATCAGGATCAGAATAAACCAGCTTCCCTGATTCCTGATACAAATAATGAACTGTTGGCGCAGAATACCCCTCCCCGCCGCTGTCCCGACCTACCTACGCTCTCAAAACCCTGATCGCCGCCTGGAGCTGAGCCGCACACCACTTTCGAGCGGCAGCCATCTTTCCCTGGTCCTCCCTGGTCCGGCGCGGGAGCTGCAGTGAGGATGGCGCGAAGCCAGGTATGACGTCACCGTCGCGCTGCTCCCTCTCGCAGGATCAGGGTTCCCTTGAGTGATCAGACGCCACCACCAAGATGGCTGCCACTGGATGCCGCTCACGTCACCGAGGACTCGCGGGATTGGAGTCTCCTTAAGGGATCCGACGCCACCACCAAGATGGCTGCCGCTGACGTCACGAGGTCTCGCGAGATCGGAGTTTCCTTAAGGGATCCGACGCCACCACCAAGATGGCTGCCGCTGGATGCCGCTGACGTCATCGAGGACCCGGATGCAGGAAGAGCCCAAGCTGAAAGGAGGAAGCCGGATGCCAGACGAGCAGAGAGAAGAAGAAATTCAACATAGCAGCATTCTCCCCAGTATCCACCTCACTCACACCTACACTGTACACCACACACTAACAAACTAATAAACTAATAATCTAATACATTACATAGTTATATACATATGAGTGTATATGGGTGTATGTATATATGCGTTCGTATATAAGTATGAGTGCGTGGGTATGTATGCATTTGTACATATGTATGTATATGTATATGTATGAGTATATATGTTTATGTATATGTGCGTATGTATGTATGTATGTGTGCACGTGTATGTTTATGCATATGTATATGTGTGTGTATATATGAGTATATGTGTTTGTATATATGTGCGTGTGTATATATATATGTGCACATATGTGTTTATATGTATGTGTGAGTATATATATACCTGTGTATGTGTGTATGTGTGCATGTATGGATAAGTATATATATATGTATGTACATGAGCGTATATATGCGTTTATATGTCTGTATGTGTATGTATGTGTGAGTATATATGTATATGTGTAGGTGTGCCTATGTATGAATATATATGTACAGATGTATGTATATATGTGTGAGTTTGTATGTTCGGGGATATGTGTGATGTGTGTGATGTATATATGTGGATACGTATGTACGTATATATGTGTGCATGTAAGAGTGCATTTATGCACATATATATGTATAGATATATATTTTGATTCTGGCTCATCACCACAATATAGCCGAAACATCTGGCTTTTACCTAGCAGGGAGAGATCCGAGGAGGCACACTCTCTCTTCGACTGCATCGCAGATGGGTTGGGAATCTCTTCATGAACTATACTCCCCAAGGCTTCCAAAATATATAATCCAATCCTTAACTCATTACTTACACAATAACTACATTTTCTATTGCAGGAAATTTTACTATCTATACTGATCCCACAATAAGCAGCTATCACTATATTCAGTCCTTAGGTGTCCTCCCTCGCGTTCGTTCCCCCATACTTTAGTATGTATACACATGCTTGTTTATCCAGCGGTAGGTTTATGTATACTTAGGCGGAGCCAGATGACAGACAATATACTTTAATACATTCTCCAGTTACCTAGGCTATTCTCCCAATTGGGATTAATCATAGCCGTAGGAGGTCTGGGCTCAAAGACTCTGGCGGGATCTGGGCGGTTTTCGCAATACGCTTTATACTCACCTACAGAAAGAGCCAAAATTCTGTACTTACAGTTCACAGTTTAGGGTATATAATCTGTTTAATACCTGTTTAATATGTTCGAGCTATTTGCCGCAAGTTTGATTTGTTTTCCCAGTAGAGGAGTGCCGGCGGGCCCAGCCTCGTCGTGGCATATGCCTTCTCTAACCTGGTCCCCTAGTTTACGGGACCAACCTCAAGACCTAGGGAGATCTGACTCCATTTTTGGAGGCAGGCTCATCCAGGTGATGAGACCTGAAGTCCCTCCCTCTAGGCGCAGGAGCCGTCCTCGGGGGCCCCCGAGGCGAGCTCTTGTCTTCCCTTTTTTTCCCTACCTTTTTTTACTTTGCATATGTTGCACATTACTTAATTTATTTTGCTCTTTCCCCCATGTAGCTTTCCCAGTATGTTCAACCTCTCCCCACCCCCTCCCCCCCCCAACCACACTCCTAAGACTCAAGGATCCAAGGGTCACGCTCCAGACGCGGGCAGAAAAAGACAAAGCTAAGACCACTTCGGGCATTGATAACAATAAGTACCCATCATACGACACATCGTACCTCCTCCATATTGCACAATGGCATTAAACTTAATCTCACACAACGTTAAAGGCTTTAATAGCCCAATTAAAAGAAGACTAGCCTTCTCTGATTATAGACGAAAACAGGCTGAAATATTGCTCCTCCAGGAGACACACTTTAGTAAAAACAATACACCTAAATTCCTAGACAAGGGCTTCTCCCAGTTCTATACAGCTTCGGCGCCCACCAAAAAAGGCGGTGTAGCTATACTCTTTAGCAATAAAACTCCATTCGTAGCCAAAACAGTGAAAAAAGACGCGGAAGGACGTTTTCTAATCCTTGTAGGTACTATACACGAACAACATATCACCTTAGCATCCTTATATGCCCCATGTGTACAAGATGCTGCATTCTTCAATAAATTTTTCCGAATTCTGCGCTCAATATCCCAAGGCAGCATAATCCTCGCAGGTGATTTCAATATAGTAATACAAGCTTCCCTAGATAGATCAGGGGGAAAGGACTCAGACAACAAAAAAGCTCACTCCTCCCTACTTAAAAACCTAAAAGATAACCAATTAGTGGACATTTGGAGAGAGACACATCCGACGAGTAAGGATTATACTTTTTACTCCCATCCACACACAACATATAGCAGAATCGACTACTTCTTCATTTCGGGTCAACTGGTCCCTATGGTCGCTCGTTCTGAGATACATGATATTTCATGGTCCGACCATGCACCTATAGAGCTACGGTGCACTAAAATTCAGGCCTTTAGACCAGGGGCGAACTGGAAACTAAATGAATCAATCCTAAAGATACCCGCACTCTGTGATGCTATAGGTCAAGATATTGATCAATTCTTTAAACTTAACACAGGCTCTGTGGAATCCCATATTACTCTTTGGGAAGCTCACAAAGCTACACTGAGGGGTCTACTAATCAGCATCACCGCTAAAAGAAAACGGGAGAGAGACGCTAAAATTATTATTCTCCAAGACAAACTCCACTCTCTACTAGTATCTCACAAGTCTCACCCAAACAAACAAACACTTCAGACATTAAAAGATACCAAAATTGAACTAAACATGTTATTAACTTCCAGGGCCGACAACTCACTAAGCTGGTCAAAGAGGAAGTTTTATGAAAAAGCTAACAGGCCGGATACGATGCTAGCCCGCGCGCTAAAAGATAGACAATCTAAGTTTAATATCCAAGCTTTACGCTTAAAATCTGACATCCACACATCCAACCCCCAAAAGATAGTAGAAGAATTTGGCTCTTTCTATGGCTCCTTATATGATGGGAAGAAAGTGGCACATAACAGCAAAACGAGCAAGGCTCTAAGAGATTTCTTAGCCAGCTCAAAACTAGAGAGATTAACAGAGAGCGAAAGCAACAAGCTGTGTACTGACTTCACATTGGAAGAAGTGTCACAGGCTATCAAAGAACTCAAATCTTCAAAGGCACCAGGTCCGGATGGCTTTTCAGGGCTCTACTATAAGAAATTCTCAGAATTACTTGCCCCAAGGCTGCTCCACATGTTCAACGCTATCTTAGCGGGAGCCCCAATCCCCGGAGATATGCTGCGGGCGTCTATATCTCTCATACATAAGCCTGGGAAAGATCCGTTGCATTGTACAAGTTATAGACCTATATCATTAATCAATACAGATATCAAATTATTCGCTAAACTCCTGGCCAACAGATTGAGTCTAATCCTACCCAGACTAATACACCCAGATCAAGTCGGCTTCATAAAAGGAAGGCAGGCAGCGGATAATACCCGAAGATTTATTGATCTGCTAGAATTGGCAAATAAAAATAACACCCAAAGTATGCTATTAAGTCTGGATGCAGAAAAAGCCTTTGATAGGATTGACTGGCCATATCTTAAGGAAACGCTCGCAGCATTTGGATTCGGGGATCAGGTGAGCAGAGCAATTATGTCTCTATACTCAGGCCCAACAGCCAAGGTTATACATCAGGGTTTCCCCTCTCTCCCATTCCAGATTCAGAGCGGCACGAGACAGGGGTGCCCTTTATCCCCTCTCCTGTTTGCCCTATGTATTGAACCTCTGGCGGCACACATCCGAGACAACCCAGATATCTCAGGGTTAAACGTATATTCACAAACTCATAAGGCGGCCCTGTACGCAGATGATATCTTATTAATAATTTCAAAGCCCCTCACTTCCCTCCCAAACCTATTTGACCTACTTGACAGATTTTCCAAACTCTCTGGATTCAAAATCAACCAATCCAAATCAGAAGCTCTAAACATTAATCTCCCTAGTCACACCGAGAAATTGTTAAAGCTCAACTTCCAGTTTAATTGGCAAAAGAAATCCATAAAATACCTAGGTATTCAAATTACAAAAAACGCTAAAAATATCTATTCCGCAAATTATCCCAACCTAATTCGTTCCTTAAAAAAAGACCTCTCCAGATGGGCCTCCAAGCAAATTTCATGGATAGGTAGGATACATAGCATCAAAATGAACCTACTACCCCGTATCCTATACCTCTTCCAAACCCTGCCAGTGCCACTCAGACTGAAGGATATACTCTCACTTCAGTCTGAAATATCCAAATTCATCTGGAAGGGGAAAAAACCGAGAGTCAATAAAATAAATATGAAAAGATCTGTGTTAGCGGGAGGCTTGGCGGTACCCTGCCTGTTATCGTATTATAAAGCGGCTCAATTAAGTCATATTATACATTGGCACTCCGACCCTAAATTGAAAAGATGGGTGGAGTTGGAAGGTGCTGCTAGTTCCCCATTGGACCTTAGCAGTTTAATTTGGCTACCTAAAAACTCAAGAAAACACATAGGTCTGCCGCTCACCTCAATGACTAACTCGTTGTCGATCTGGGAAGCTTCCAAAATTAAGAACTCTCTTACATCAGTTAATTCCCTAATGTCCCCCATATGGAATAATCCGAGGTTCGCACCTGGTCTAATAGGCAGTAATTGTTCAGTATGGAGATCAAAAGGATACAATAGGATCAAGGACCTAGAGGGTTTTGATCTTAAAATTAAAACATTCGAACACATCAGATCAGATCAGAACAAAATATCCCCCACTCAGAATTCTTTAAATATCTCCAGATAAGAGCATTCTACAACAAATTGGCCCCATACCCCCCCCTGACTAAATTCGAAAAGCTCTGTCGGGCAGAAACCGACACTAAGGGACTTATATCAACGATATATAAAGAAGTAGTCGATCTCTCAGCATCACACCAACACACCCCTGCTTTTAGAAACCAATGGGAGACGGACCTAGGAGAGATTCTAGAGGAGGACGATTGGAACACCATATTTTTAGCCACAGCCAAAAGCTCTATTTGCACCACACTAAAGGAGAACGCATATAAAGTACTCATGAGGTGGTACCTCACCCCACTCAAATTATCTAAGTTCGTGCCAGGTTCCTCCCCCCTATGCCCCAAACAGTGCGGAGGAACGGCCGACTTGTTACATATGCTGTGGTCTTGCCCACGAATAGCCCAAATATGGGACAAGATTAGAAATTGGATACAGAGGATTTTTGACCTCACTATTCCCCCAGATCCTTGGCTGTTCCTCCTGAACAGACCTCTAAAAGATCTAACAAAATCCCAAAATAAATTAATTTCTCATTTTGCAATTGCAACGAGGTGTGAGATCGCAGCACTATGGAAACGCCCCGACATACCAAACATCCCAAAGATTCGAAATCGATTATGGTTTATCTGCCAGATGGAAAAGTTAACGAGTCTGGTTAACGACACTGGTGACAATTATCTAAACGTCTGGCTGCCTTGGTTAGCACAGACAGACATCCCCGGGGTTGAGCGTAACACAATTTGGCATTGATAATGGTAGATGCGTTCTCCTGTAGGAGTGAGCGATTTCAAAGATCCCGCTCTATCTTATATACTTCAACACTCAGGCACCAGCTTACTCATTCTACGACTGACAACTCTCGTGACCCGGCGATACCAACATCTAGTAATCAATTACCTCCTTTCCCTATCCCCCCTGCCATTTCCTAACCCTCCTCCCCCTTCCCCCCCCCCCCCCCCCTTTTTTTTTTTTTCCCCCTCTTTTCCCCCCTCAACCCCGGTTCAACCCCATTTTCCACGGCTCAGTAGGGCGCGAAAAGTCGTGGAACCCCCACTTTATATACAGCACAATGTTTCAAAGATTGTATTTATTTTATTACGATGCACAAAGTAACTATGTAATGTATGTTTTATTATATTTCTTACGCAAAAAAATATTTCAATAAAATACAAGTTATAAAAAAAAAAAAAAAAAAAAAGAGGGGTCCCAGTTCCAACCCTTGAGGTACTCCACTCACAACTTTAACCCAACCTGAAAACGTTAAATTTATGACAACTCTCTGTTGTTTATCCTTCAACCAGTTTTCAAACCAGGTGCAAATATTTTTATCGAGTGTGGAACCATATCAATAGCCTTTGCAAAATCTAAATCGATCACATCAACTGCATTACCCTAGTTTAAATTCCTACTTACCTACTTACAGTACTCAAAGAAACTAATAAGGTTAGTTTGGCACAACCTATCCTTCAAAAATCCATGATTATTATTACTAATAATTTTGTTATCCATTAGGAATCCTGAATATTATCCTGTACTAAACCTTCAAGTATCTTCCCCACTAATGATGTCAGGTTTACATGTCTGTAATTCCCCGATAGTGATCTTGCTCCCTTTTTAAAAATAGGCACCACGTCTGCTTTACCCCAATCTTGTGGTACTGAGCCTGTGGAAATGGAGTCCTTGAATATTAAATGTAATAGCTTGGCTATTACTGAAGATCTTAAGATCTTTGGATGTATGACACCGGGGCCATGTGCCTTATATACTTTAATTTTATCAAGGGCCTATGAAATGTTTCCTCAGTTAACCAATTGTTTCTTGATATAGAGATTGTGGCTTCCTCCCTGTGGCACTATTTTAGCAATTGATCCCTCGCTGGTAAAAACAGAGGTAACAAATGTGTTTATTACCTCTGATTTTACCTTATCTTCAATAATTTGCCTGCCCATCTCCTACTGAAAGGATCCAATATTTTTTTCTAATATTTTTGTTATTAAGGTACTTAAATAACTTTTTAGGGTTGCTCTTACTTTCTATTGCAATCCTTTTTTAATTTCACCTTTTTTTCTATTTTGATTGCCTTTTGCAACTGTTCTTACATTCCTTATAATTCTGATATGATGCCTCCGTCCCTTCTGACTTTAAGATTTTATAAGCCAGCCTCTTCTCTTCCATTTCCTCCCTTACGTGCTTACTAGCTATTTTTAGTGGACTTTTAGCATTATGCAATCTTGTTACACTGAAGTTCGTATCTCCCATGGACCTGTGTGCATAGGGCTATTTAGCTCTCCATTCTACAGCTATGTTGCTATACGAGACACGGTTGTTCATTTGGGTAACTAAGTGAACATTATTAGGGGTCTCCCTTAACAGCTCTCATCTCTGGCGAATTCTCTTGTTCAGATTTTGTTTGCACTTGTATAAATTTCCACCCCTAGTGCACCTACAGTACCACACGTTCATTTAGGTTGAGCAGGTATCACCTCTCTGGGGTTTTTTTTTCAATTTCCTGATCTTCCAAAAAATAATTGAAGAGGTTGGTAAACTTGGGGGATTGGAACTCCTGAAACTTTTTATAGTATGCTATAGAGATACAATCTGGGACTGGTGCTTTGGAGCCTTTAAGGGATTTGATGAAGAGTCCTACTTCAACCTGTCTGATTGGGCAATTTAGACTTCCATTCTCAGTAGTGTATACTTACAGGAGGTTACAAGCACTAAAGAACTCAACCAATGTTGCTGTTGTTTCTTTATTACGTGATACCTTATTACCATCATTCAAGTTGGTATAGAAATTATGGAATTCACTCATCATTTCTCCTGGGTTTTGTGAATTTAAACATGACCTCAGCCTGATGACCACAATTTGATTTTTAGTGTGTTCTGCTCAAAATCTCCTAGCCAACTCTGTGCGAGGTTTGTTACTTTTTTTTCATAAAAGGAAGAGGTCCATCTTCAAATTGTTTTAGCCTGTTCTATAAGAATCAGATTCAGTTTGTTCTTTATGTTTTTCATTTTTGTGTTCATTTCTTGAGAAAGCGCTCTGTGAAGCGTGAGACGTTGGTGGGGTTCTCCTGTGCCCCCTTTTTTATCCATGACCAATAAATAATTTTTTATAGGATACGCACCTTCTTTTTCCTTCTTTTTGATATTTATATGTAGCCATGCATAATAATGACTGCGTACATCTTCCCTGTTGGCAGTAAGTCCTGGTAAGTACAGGTCTGCCAACAGTAGTTATGGAGGTTTTCCCTCACACCCTGGTGTGGTGCCCTGTGTAAGGAAGGGAGTGGCTGTATGCTCTGAGTTCCTGGATAGTGACATCAGAGATGCGCCTGCCCCCTGAGGTATAAATCGGCACAACACGGTCAGTTAGTGTTGTTGAAAGGTTGGCAGAGAAGCATCTGGTAGAATGCATCTTCCTGCATAAGGGATTGGAGGAATACTTTTGTGACCCTAGTGCTGTACTAGCGTGTAGCAGAGTGACCAATCAAGTCTGTCTAAGCCCCACTGTGTCCAGGTGACCTGCGCATGTGATGCTCCCTAGAGAAGGGAATCCCACTTCAATACGGGAGGGCGTACTGGCAAAGGGACAGCACGGAGAGATGTGCGGCTAGAGCCGGCAGCTGCATGGGGCAGTCGTGCTACATCCAAATCTATAATAAAGATGCCTTGTCACAGAAACCCCCACTGGTGAGTGTGAGATTACTCAACAGTGCAGTCACCACCCGAGATGGAGTTCCTCACCAGGACCATCTCCCTGCGGAAGCTAGATCCTGATGAGGTGGAGGCGCTGCACATGATAGTAGTTGTCGTCGTAACCACTACCAGATACCTGTCCTGATGATATCCTCTAATAACACAAGCTGGAGACTCAGGAGTCCTGTTCTTTGCAGGTGCACCACCACACACCCTTGTAATGGGGACCGGTTAGACCACACGGGCCAATGTGAGATTGGGTGGGTCAGACAGGGGGTCCAGCCGTTACAATTGGAGGCGCTGCTGAGATATATCTGTTAACAGGACAGGCTTTTGCTAGGCACACTTAGAAACAGGGAGAGTGTCTGCTGCCCACTTTGTGCTGGGCTGGGGACGAGCCAGGGTAGTGGGAATGCTGTGGAGCTGCATGCCGCAAAGACGCCTTGGGATCCGTTAGTGTTAGTGAGTCTGGAGCCGGGGGCTATTGCTGTTCTAGTCGCCTTGAGGTACACAGTTCGGGGGACGCCTAAGGGGTAACTGTAACCTTACAGGACTATTCCTGGAAGGGTCCGCACTAGGCAGCCAAAATTAGTCGACGCCCCAAGTACTGCTGATGGAAGAGCCGAGTACTCTAGTCTCCATTCCAGATCACTTACCAAGGAGCACAGACTGGATGGAACGTGTTTACAGTAACACAGAAAGAGTGAGCCTAGCCTGAGGTAGTGCCCGCAGTCAGATCTACGTGTTAGGTACACAAGGTGGTGCACAAGGCATTTGCCTTGTACGGATGTGTAGGCTGCCCTCCCGCAGTGGAGCTCCACGTGTACAGAATCGGTGTTTCAACTGATCAAGAGAGAACCGTCAGAATGGAGATCTGCATAGTAGAATGGGCCAGGATGGCGGGGAGAAGAACCACAAGAAGGAGGATCTGCATAGAGCAAAGGTCCAGGATTGCGGTCAGAGAGAACACGCATATGAACTGTACGTGTACGAGAAACAAGCTACAGAGAGACTCTGTGTGTGTTGCTCTCTGGAATGGCGTGCAAGCCGTGGCTGTGCGTGTTTATCATGTTTTGTTCTCGGGATGATACCCCTGAGATAATGAGCATGACAGTGTGATCCGAGGAGGAACAAATGGACTTTGTTATACCCAATTAACAACACCAGACGCTCGTGCCTTCAATGGGAAAAGGACAATGCTTCCAAGATGGCGGTTCCCCTTTCCCGGACACCGGTGGGCATGGCTGCAGAAGTCTGCAACTTTGCAGTTTGCTATTGTTGGCCAGGATTGGCGCCAACGAAAAAACTTCCACCCCGATGGGAGTTGTTGGCGGCGAATGCTGAGCCGCGCCCTCATGGACTATGACTCACTCCGCACCTGTGCGGGGGTCAGCCTACAAGTCTACGAGACATCCCCCTATGTTTTCAAAACAGGGGGAGTGGTTTGCGGTTCCACCGTATGTCGACAGGAGAAAGTGGGAGGAGGGTTGCTACATCAGCCCATGCCTTTCAGTTGCGAAGAGCCATTGATCAGTAGAGACCCTGAGACGAGTGCCCCTCGCTGGTAAAGATGGCTGAAGCTGCTGATAAAGTGGACCAGAGTCCGGTAATCTCCACTCACCCCTATCGGCTCCAGGAGGCTTCCTGGTAATCCGTGTGGGAGAGTGTGGAGACTGTGGCATGTTTTTGCCTGTAGAGCAGACTGCCGGCGGAGCCGTGGGCGCGAGGCTCGATTACCCCACTGTGGACTGCAGTACATGTGGCCCATGACCACGTTTGTACCGGTGCAACTGTGGTAGTGACCGGGAAATGGTCCCGATGGTCCGATAGAGAGCAGCCGGGAGCCCTCTGGAACAAGAGTGCCAGTCCCCGCGGAGTCGGAGTCAGTGTCGGTGTCTTCCGACGAGAAACCCAGCCATCGGAGAGGTGATCACCGAGGGCCCATCGCCAGTCCTCCTACTGGGATGCCTCGAACCGAATTGCAAGCTAAATCCTCGGATGAGGAGTGGGCTAGGTAGTGCTGCGAATAAGACAGTCATAAGAAGAGACTGTCATACCATTGGTCGCCATGAGGGATGCCATTCTTCGTGGTGTGAGACACGGAGTCGAGTGTCTCCAGTACCGCGACCACCCGATCGCCGGAGTCCCACTGCCGTGGTGACTATGGATCGACGGAGGTCTCGATCCACCCCGACCCTGGCGAGGTACTAAGACACGAGTGCCTGTCGCAGACCCAAGGGGTGGGGAGCAGAGAGCGGTCCGAGCCAGCTGGATCGCGCAGCAGACGGGGGTTGCCGGATGTCCTCGTGAGGAAGAGATCCCGATTGGGGATCCAACCAAGATGGCGTCGCAGCACGTGCGTGTGCGTAGTGTGATTCGGAGACGCAGAGCGGCATCGAATGGGAGATGGGGCGGCCTCTGCGGGCGTAGCAGCGTAAGGACGTATCTCCTACTACCAGGGGGAAGCGGGTGCGTTCGAGTTGCGAACAAGAAGCCCAGCTGCTGGAGACAAAACCGGACTTTGTGGCGATGTTAAGGCAGTTCGGCTGGAGAGCAGGTGCGTAACCCTGTCATGCCTACTATTCGGGTCCCCGTCCCCAAAACCCCGTCCACTCCAAGGTTAGCCCAAGGCCCTAGCTAAAGCCCCTGTCCCCGTCACTATTTTATATTGGGGTCCAGTTCCAGCTTAGGGTATGTCCGGGGAGTCACGGGGTCTTCCGATGATCGACTGATCCTGGACTGTGGGAACGTCGGATGATGGGTCGGAGGGAGGGAGTGAGGATGTCCCGAAAGTGTCGGTATCCAGTGATTGCCCTAGTGTGCTAAGCATTACAGTTAGAAACACCTCACAGTATAAAGGAGTTTGTCGAGCGATCTGATGGTACGTCCGGTGGTAATCTTCTGTGGGCCTGATGAGGAGTCTATAGACCCTACCCTCAGACGAAACGAAAGTAGACTAGGTGGTGGGCCCCCGTTGTACGAGGGTATTATCCTGGTTCTACCGCACCCGATTTATCTTAGAGAGGGGGGGTGGTTGATCACTGGTGGGCTGCCGGTGACTTTTGACGATGAGTGCATACCTAGAGGCCCTAAGGGTAAGGTGGATCGTATCCAGGCAGGCCTTTATTTATCCCTAAGTCCGCAGGTGTTGGATGACCCGGTAGAACCGATGAGCCCCTGTCATGGGTGCTGCCCCGGGGCGGCTGGCAAAAGTAGCTTGATCAGACTTGCCGGCTGAACGTGCTATTGCGGCAAAAATCAGAAGGTCGCATGGGCTTGATTACCCGTATGTCCCGGAACCTCTAATAGAGAGATAGAGGAGAATAGGGAGAGATGGCTTAAAAATGATATCCAACACTATATCATAGAGAAAGGGGGGAGCCATTAAGGGATGCAGGCCGAGCAGAGGTAGCTCAACTTATGCGGGTCTGGAAGATAGGACTCAGTGTGTACATGCACAAAGTGGTGTATTCAATGTAGCGAGGGATACCACGGAATACAGCTGCACTGTTGCATAATGCCCGCGGGCGGGAGGTGAAGAAGCCAGATCCTCGACATTATAATGTGGCCAATTAAGTGGTCTGTTGTTTTCTTTAGCGCTCCCTGCTGGTCAGTGATTGTCGATGGGCTTGCATTATTATGTCAATTGTGATGAGTTTTGCCATGTTATTTTTGTGTTCTTTTGGCAGTGTTTCCTGGCCAAGGTACACCAAATTTTAGTCCCAGCCGGGACGGTGGGTATTAACCAGGGGGAGTATGTAGCCATGCATAATAATGACTGCGTACATCTTCCCTGTTGGCAGTAAGTCCTGGTAAGTCCAGGTCTGCCAACAGTAGTTATGGAGGTTTTCCCTCACACCCTGGTGTGGTTGCCCTGTGTAGGAAGGAGTGGCTGTATGCTCTGAGTCCCTGGATTTGACATCAGAGATGCGCCTGCCCCCTGAGGTATAAAGGGCCACACTGTCAGTTAGTGTTGTTGAAAGGTTGGCAGAGATCATCTGTAGAATGCATCTCTCGCATAGGGGATTGGAGGAATACTTTTGTGACCCTAGGCTGTAACTACGGTAGCAGAGTGACCAATCAAGTCTGTCTAAGCCCCACTGTGTCCGGTACCTGGCGCAGTGTGATCTCCCTAGGAGAAAGGGAATCCCACTTCAATACGGGAGGGCGTACCTGGCAAAGGGACAGCAGGAGAATGTGCGGCTAGAGCCGGCAGCTGCATGGGCAGTCTGCTACATCCAAATCTATAATAAAGATGCCTTGTTCAAGAAACCCCCACTGTGTGGAGTGTGGAGTATACTCAACGTGGCAGTCACCACCGAGACGGAGTTCCTCACCAGGACCATCTCCCGCGCGGATTGCATAGATCCTGATGATGGTGGAGGCGCTGCACATGAAGTAAGTTGGACTCGTACCACTACCCCTCATATACCTGTCCTGAGATATCCTCTAATAACACCAGCGGGAGACTCAGATCCTGTTACTTGCAGGTGCACCACCAACACACGACCTTGTAATGGGGACCGGTTAGACCACACGGGCCAATGTGAGATTGGGTGGGTCAGACAAGGGGGGTCCAGCCGTTACATATAGTAGTGCTCCTCCAATTTCCTCTATTCTACATTTCTAGTGGGGGCCTCTTTATTTAATGATTCACGGGTCTTTAATTTATCATTGAGTCTCTGTATTTTGTGGAGACCACGTTTTTCTTTGTAAGGCAATTGTAATGAGTGTGCCTTGAATACATGCTTTGTGTACATCTGATATTGGCCCTAGCTTTACAGTACTTCTGAGGAATTATTAGTGGAGAAGAGCTGTAGGTCTTAAATTATCTGTGATGTTATGTCTGAATTTGTCAAGAGGACAATGTTTAACCTTCAAAAGTGCAGTAGCCTATGTATGCAAGCCTCTCAGATAAATTTCCAGTGATCCATGATCTGACCATGTTATGGGATGAATTTTGGCCAAATGTACCCGTGAGAAGGCCTGTCGGTTCATAAATATATAATCTATTCATGAGTAGGTTCTGTGTACGTTCTAATAGAAGGAATAATCTTTGTACCTAAGCATTGGCACCATCATGTGTCAAGGATGGAGTGTAGTTTAAGGAGGGACTTGAGATACAGAAGGTACAGTAGCTATTGATCTTTCTACAGTATTGATGGCAGAGGCTTGTTTGTAAACCTGTATTGTATACTGTATTGTTCAGTGCTATGTTGAAATCTCCCCCAATTGTTGTATTAATATTGTATTGTATGTCTTTATATAGCGCCATAAATGTACATAGCGCTTCACAGTAGTAATAAACGTTGTAATCATATAAATAACAAATAATATAAATAACAGTTCATGGGAATAAGTGCTTCAGACATAAAAGTAACATTAAGGAAGAGGAGTCCCTGCTCCGAGGAGCTTACAATCTAATTGGAAGGTAGGGGAACGTATAGAGACAGTAGGAGGGAATTCTAGTAAGTGCGTCTGAAGGGGGCCAAGCTTTATGTATCATGTGTCCAGGATTATCCACAGTGCTATTCATATGCTTCTTTAAGCAAATGTGTCTAAAGGTGGGTCTTAAAGGTGGATAGAGAGGGTGCTAGTCGGGTATTGAGGGGAAGGGCATTCCAGAGGTGTAGGGCAGTCAGTGAGAAAGGTTTAAGGCGGGAGAGGGCTTTAGATACAAAGGGGGTTGAAAGAAGACATCCTTGAGAAGAACGCAAGAGGATGGATGGTGCATAGCGAGAAATTAGGACTGAGATGTAAGGAGTGGCAGAAGAGTGTAAAGCTTTAAAAGTGAGGAGGAGAATTGAGTGTGAGATGCGGGATTTGATTGGAAGCCAGGAGAGGGATTTCAGGAAAGGAGACGCAGAGACAGATTTAGGAAAGAGTAGAGTGATTCTGGCAGCAGCGTTTAGGATAGATTGTAGGGACAGGTGAGAGGCAGGAAGGCCGGAGAGCAGGAGGTTGCAGTAATCGAGACGGGAGAGAATGAGGGCCTGAGTCAGAGTTTTAGCAGTCGAGTAACAGAGGAAAGGGCGTATCTTTGTGATATTGCGGAGGAAAAAGTGACAAGTTTTAGAAACGTTTTGAATGTGAGAGGAGAATGTGAGAGAGGAATTGAGTGTGACCCCAAGGCAGCGTGCTTGGGCTACTGGATGAATGATCATATTTCCAACAGTAATGTGGAAGGAGGTAGTAGGGCCAAGTTTGGGAGGAAGTATAAGGAGCACTGTTTGTGCCATGTTAAGTTTCAGTCGGCGGATGGCCATCCAGGATGATATTCCAGAGAGACATTCAGAAACTTTGGTCTGTATAGCAGGTCTAAAGTCAGGGGTTGAAAGGTAAATTTGTGTGTCGTCAGCATAGAGGTGATATTTAAACCCAAAACCCCAAAATATTCCTTTTTTTATCTTTTAGCTGGTCTGCAAAAAACAATGAGAAGTCTCTGCCCAGATTATTAGGGGCAGAAACGCTTACGAGAATGACCAGCCAGTTGTGAATTGTTACTACCAGTATAATATATCTCCCGTTCCTGTTACAATTTTTCCTTTACAGTGTGACGGGAGTATGTCAGTGGAAGATTATCAGTACTCTGTTCTTTTTAACACTGGAGGAGGCTAGACATACTTGTTGGACATGTCTATCAATACATTTTGGGGGTCACTGTAGACTTAACTGTTTTTCTTAGAGCATCACTATATCTGCATGCTTTAACTTGTAATCAGAGAAGACTATTTTTTTCCCCAGGGAACTGTTAAGTCCCTTTACAACATTATGTAAGATTACAGAGTATGCCATTTGGAGATTGTGATGTCTTTCAGGCATGTGGAACCTGGGAAATATGAGATAACATGAGAATACATTGCTAAGATTGTGTTACCCTTCAGTACCATAAGACTTATGGCAAATGATACAAAGTGAGAATACTTAACTATGACTGTGACACCTTTCAATCTTTTGAGCCCCAGGCAGGATGAGAGAATACAGGAGTACAAAACTGAGATTGTAATACCTTTCAATCCTTTAAGACCTGCATAGCACATGCATACATCAGAACACCTAACTGAGTTTGGGATACCTTTCAGTCATTTGAGGTTACTGCAGAATGAGAAAACATGTGGATAGATATCTGAAATTGTGATACATTTCAGTCCTTTGAGGCATGTGCAAAATGAGAAAACATGAGAATACACATCTGAGAAAGTGTTATCCTTTGAGTCTAAAGAACCTGTGAAATCTGAGAGAGAATAAGAATACATAACTGAACAAACACGGATGCCAGAACCCTCATTTAAGTCAAAATATGTGCTCTAGTAATTAGGAGGGGGGTGTGTGTATGTATATATATATATACCAACTGCGCACTGCAACTGTTAGGTATGTATATACAACTTTGTTTTCACTTTGGGCGCCGTGGAAAAATCCTGATCGCCTTGGGGAACCTTGAACAGAAAAAGTTTGGGAACCACTGTGTTATATATATATATAACACAGTGGTTCCCAAACTTTTTCTGTTCAAGGCTGCCTTAGGCGATCAGGATTTTTTCATCTCTCTCTCACTCTCTCTCTCACACTCTCTCTCTCTCTCTCTCACGCTCTCTCTCTCACGCTCTCTCACACTCTCTCTCTCTCACACTCTCACACAGCCAGCACCCCTCCCCCCTATGTACACACAGGCAGACAAGTGATGGGTGGTAGAGATATGAAACACGAGACGCCGGCGAAGGAAGCCCCGGCAATAGCTCCCTGGCACCGGCAGCATCGCGCTCACCTCATTCGGTCACTGCAGTGGTGCGGAGCACCTCATAAAACAAATTAACTGCCCCTCCAGGAGACAGCGCCGGGAACTCCTCTTGCTGTCGCTGCCCGCAGCCGGTGAGAGGGCGAGAGGTGGCTCCAAAACCTTACATGGAATGCGCAAAACGGTCCGGTTTCTGCCCTTCGCTATTTTGGTTTCCTGCGGAGCACGCGCTGCACTTAGGGCCCGTTCTGTACTGCATGCGGCCGCGCGTGTCTATGCGAATGCACAAGCACGTGCCACATGCTTTTCCCTGTTATAGAGCTGCAGGTACTGTGTGCGTGTGCGTGTGCGTGTGCGTGTGCGTGTGCGTGTGTGTGTGTGTGTGCGCGTGTGTGCGTGTGGGTTGTGTGAGTAAAGAAAGCCCTAAATAAGATTTTTTTAAAGAAAAAAAAAGTTTAATAAATATTTTTTAATTTTATTTCTGCAATCATTGACACATACACACACACATCCATACATACATGCATACATACATTTGAGCACCGGTAGCGGCGCAACATCATCTTTTCCCCATCTTGGCCACTGTCTGTTGGCTTCCCGCTCCCTGCCGTGCGCGCGCGCGCGGCGCCATTATAGAAAGGCTGTGGCCCCCATGCCCATCTTATTCCCCCCCCCCCCCATCATTTTTATCTCCCCAGGCTGGCAGGCTGGCCCCCATGCCCCATCTTATTCCCCAAGCCCCATCATTTTTATCTTCCGAGGCTGGCAGGCTGGCCCCCATGGCTCCCATGCCCCCGCCCCACCCCCCAGCAGACATCTCTGGCTCTGACCTTGCTGTTCACTCCTTCACTCGTGCTGCAGCAGGAGTGCAGGATGACTGTCTCCGTCCTCAGGTTAGTAGCTGCAGGCTCAGACCAGCATGCATCCGCCGTGCTCGCCCTCCCTACACATGCTCGCCCCACCCCCACACACGCTCGCGCCCCCCCACACATGCTCGCCCCCTCCCCACACACACACACGCTCGCCCCCCCCACATACACACTCGCCCCCACCCCCACACACGCTCGCCCTCCCCCCTCCTACACCCACACACTTTCTCCCCCCCCCCAACGTACGCTCGCCCCCCCCCACACACGGTCACCTGCACCCCACATCCGCCGCTTGGCTTGCCGACAGCCACCCACAAACGTGGTAATCATTTTCAACCAGACAGGCATCAGAATTATCAGCCTGTCCGGTTGAAATCGCGGCGCCCCTATAGCCAAGCCACGGCGCACCAGGGCGCTGCGGCGCACAGTTTGGGAACCACTGATATAACATTTTATCTAAAACCCTACCTAGGATATATGTATAGAAGGATGAAATGAATAAAATTATTCAAGAACTAAATGGAACATACAATTACCTACACATCTACTATAATATTATCTCAAAACATAATAACCCCAACGTCGCAAAAGGACAGAAGGGGACAAGGGGAGATAAAAAGACAATTAGTCACTTAGTGCAAAAATTCTATCAAGTGCAGTGATAACTATAACTGCTAACAACAAGAGCGTCACAATAATAGATGGATATCTTAGATTATAAAGAATTGATACATGGGATTAAGAAAATATACAGTATGGGATTAAGTTATTGAAATGTAGAGGTATGATCTATTAATAAATATTGTTGTTTAGTACCATATTCAAATCTTTATAAATACAGAAATCAGATATAAATAATTAAAATAATATAAAATAACTATTTGAGAAAGGGTATTATTTCAAAGTCCACATTTAATCTGAATGGTGTTAGTGTCACTAGTGCTCTATTTTCCTCTGATCTTGGGACCCTTCCCGCTGCCGGAATGTCAGCTACCTCTGACAATTGGTTGAGATTTTTTCACTTTGGGGGCATTTCTGCTTTTACTGTCTTTCTCATCTCAGTTATTATGTTTCTTGGTGCACTATTCACTGTGTGGAACTTTCTAATAGTGCTAAAATTATAGAGAATCCAATCCACAGTACATGGGCGGATTGTTAAAAATTAACACATGGATTAAACCTTGGAGTGTGAGAGATAACTCCCCCCTCCTTTGCTTATTAATATGTGTCCATATTTTTAACAATAAGGTTACGGACATCGGATTGCTCTCTAAAATAAAATAACAAATCTGAAGTTGCGGATTTTACCTTTTTGAGACTGATCCGCAGAAATCTTCAGATCAAAGGAACTGGCCGATCCATGGCGAATCCAATTCTGCAAAAAAAAAGTCAAAAAGTCACCTCTCTCTAATTACAGTAAATGGTATTTTTGTTAGAAGTACATATATTACAATTATTTGGTTTTCAAAGTAAATTAATATCATGGATTCAATTACTATATACAAATACGTTTGCTCCCATTAATACAAATGGGATTATTTTCAAACTATATAGAAGAACTAGGCTGAGGTGCCCATTTTCACCTCTATTATGTATTTTAGCAATATTACCCTAGGAAAATCGTATTAGAAATAATCAGAAAGATTAAAGATATTGGGATTAGCTACTGTACACGTAAAGAGAACACCCGCACAGCTGAGTAGTGAACCACGGTGAGGTGCTAACTAGGTGGGGACATAGATGTATACAAGAGAAAAGAAAACCTAGTGTATAAGCACTCTATCACAACTGGATGTATAATGGTAATGTTAAAATACTTTATTGGTAAACAATGAATAAAAAAAGGGGGTTTCAAATAAAATATATATCAAACAGCACGTGACTGTGATCATTGGTAACATAACTGTAAGTAGTTAAGTTGATTGAGCATATGGAGATCCTTGATAGATATTCAGGATATTGGGATTCCATTTATATATATTACTGAGCATAACAAGGTATGGTTTAATGCAGCTGAGAATGTGATGGAAGAAATTATCCAGTTTTGTCCTGTAGAATCAGGTTATATAAAATGTTTGTTCTGAGAAATGTAAATAATCTTCCACCCCTTTTAAAGCATATCTTCAGACATTGGCATATGAAATGTCATCTCCATGTCATTACTAGGAAGAGCAACTTTTAAATCAATTCACCACCTGTATAAATTAAAGAATTAGAATTACAGTGTATTTTTAAAACAACATCTAAATAAATGATTTTGAATAAGAAATAACTCAAAATTAAACTTAAATTACAAGTAATTACAATACTTGGTTGTCTAAATATATATGATTTTAAAGGATGTTCAGTTATCAAATAACTCCAAATAAATTCTATACTGGAATTTTGACTTCTCCATGAACTTCCAAATTGAGCACAATACAATACAATATTTCCATACACTTATAGAATATCATTACATTATTACATTTACATGCCTTAGGTATACATACTTTCCCACAATAGAACGTGCTATATTTAATAGCTTCTGGTAAACGTGCTACATCCGGTTTCTTAAAAAATAACAATATACAGTGGGGCTTATGCAGAGAGGTACGTACCAGAAAGGCTTAAATTCGCCACAGGATTGGCATTTAATTTAGTCCTATGCAGGGTACTCCGGTAGACCGGTGTGCAGTAAATTGTGAAGTTGGCGAGTTTCACTTGGCGTGACACTCGCCATTCAGAGGCGCGCGGTATTTGGCCACAATAAAGCCAACTTTTGTTGGCGGGCAAAATTTCACTCAAACGCGCCATATAGTAGCTCCGATTGGCGCATACATGCGCATCGGAGCTACTGGAATCGTGCGTGTTTTTACAATGGCGAAATCACGCTTCTCGCCACCCCTCTGGCTATAAATTTTGGAAATTAAATAAGTCTGGCGGATTTGACTTTTCCCGCCAAGTTCTCGCCACGAACTCTTTCAATTCGGACATTTTTGCCACAAACCTGGCGAAAATGTCCTTACCGTACCTCTCTGCATAAGCCCCAGTATTTGTCATTTGAGTGAAATGTGGTTTATTTTCCCAAGAAGAATGGTAATTTATATATAAATTGTCATACACCAGTTAATTTTCCCTTAAAAGCGGATAGTGAATAAAAGCACAATCATGAAATACCGGTTTGGTTAATTCAGTTTAAAGTGGAAAATTGAATTTAGCCCCAGGTACTTTAAATAATACAGCTATGGATTCTTTGAGCAATGACAGTAGTTAAAAAAAATTGATCCTCCAAAATTATATTTCCAATCTCACACAAAACATTGATAGATGGTTAACCAAGCTTCTTAATCTCGCTTGCCTATGAGACTTCAAAAGAAAAAAGAAAATGATTGGTTTTCTGATATGAGTAATCAAAAAACAGTTTTATATATTTTTATATTTTCCCAATACCCCTATACATTACATTATTATTATAATATATTTTTGCATACATATAAATATTAAACATTTTTGTAATAGGTATTTTTTGTAATACAGTGCTGAACGTACTTCACACTGTACAAAAAGGAGATACACATTGAATAAACAAGACATGGCCAATATAAATGTACAATCTCAGCTTTGTAGTTCAAAACAAGCAGATAAGATATCATATTGCAAATGGTACAATGGTGTAATTAATGAAAGAGAGGCTGCTGCTGTAGGATGAGTTAAGAATTGTCAATAAAGGAACATGGATAAACTAACAATGGAAATAGACTTGGGAGAAGGTGGTTAATATTGGAGGAATGTCTAATGAAAGGCTTTCTCTAGGACAGGCCTGCACAACTCGTAAAGCAAGAAGGGCCGAATTGCTCCAAGGAAAAAAAATTTGGGCCGCACGGGTAAAATCATCATAATCATCATCATCATCATCATCATCATCATCATCATCATCATCCTCATCATCGTCATCATTGTCATCATCATCATCGTCATCATCTCTCCTCCAGCACCTCTCATCCATCATCATCATCCCCATATATCTCCCCCAGAACCCATCACTATCAACCTTTGCGATACTCCCCATCTATCTCTCATACCCCCATCTCTCCCCCTCACCCACACACATAATACTCCCTCTCCACATCAAACACACAATACCCCCCTGCACACCACACACATCCCACCCCCCTGCACCTCACATCCATCTCCCCTCTGCACCTCCCATCACTCTCCCCCCTGCACCTCACATCACTCTCCTCCCTTGCACCTCCAATCACCCCCCGCACCTCCAATCACCCTCCCCTGCACCTCCAATCACCCCCCCTGCACCTCCAATGATCCTCCCCTGCACCTCCAATCACCCCCCCTGCACCTCCAATGACCCCCCCTGCACCTCCAATGACCCCCTACACCTCCAATTACACCCCTTCACCTCCAATAACCCCCCCTGCACCTCCAATCACCCCTGCACCTCATCCCCTGCACCTCACATCACCTCCCCTGCACATCATCCCCCCTTGACCTCACCTCAATGCACCTCACCCCCTGGCTGTACCTCACATCACCCCCTGCACATATCCACATTGGGAGCAGGGGGGGGGAGCGGCCGCAGAAGAGCTCAGCTGGCTGTGAATTCCCCCTCCATCCTACATTGTGAGCAGGGGTGTGGAGGGAGCAGGGAGGGTGGAACGGGCCCGGCGCATGCGCGCCGGGACCACGGGGAATAGCCGCCATTTTTTTTAAAACTTTTTTTTTTTTGTAAACTTTTTTTTTTTAAATTTATTTATTAAACTGTCGCCCGGCCGGACTCATCGCGGGCCGCATAGAGAGGCCAGGCAGGCCACATGCGGCCTGCGGGCCGTATGTTGTGCAGGCCTGCTCTAGGACAATGTTTCTCAGCCCGGGTTACTCAGCAACCTAGAATGCTGTGGGAGAATCAAAAAGTACCTTAGAGATTTCCCAATTCCACCACTCAGGGAGAAAGCACTGCAGTGGCTAGGGGGCTGTTCAGTGTCAGCCATTCTGACTGGCTGCTGCTGGGTAATGTAGCCAATGAGGAGGAGGTGTCAGTAGCATGTGACTAGGGGGTAGGGCCAAGCAGAAGAAGAAGCAGCACGGACAGATGAGAGCAATGAGCATAGATAGGTGAAGATTGATGTCTACAAAAAAAAAATGAGCACCCGTAATCTACATTCAAAATACATACATTTTACTGTTGACTAATATAGTGAAATGGATCAGACACTCTGTCGAAATGTCCCAAATGAAGGAATAAACTTCAAACGTTTCCAGCCATAGTGTAGGGGATTAAGTATGTGTAGCCCATGGACCCCGGGGCAATCGCAGATCAGCCCCCCTACACTGTACTAGGGTCTGGCTACATGTCTGAGTGTGGTGCATACCTGCTGGCAACAGAAGGGCCTGAGTCTCCCGCGATGGTATGGGGGATAGCAGGAACAGGTTTCTGGGATGGATGCCTTTGTTCTCTTCTAGTGGTGCCGCGTCTCCATCTCTAGTAAGCCCCAGGAATGTGGGGGGGAATCCTTTTAGAGAGTTTCCCACACAGGGAGGAGAGATTCCAGTATCACACGATTGTCTCTTTAAATAGCAGCAGCAGCTCTTTATTCACACAGCAGCAAGATCAGCAACACAACAGCACGATCACCAGTCAGGTACAAGTTGTATACTCCACCCAGACTGCTCTCCTTCAGGATGGTATCTTCCCCTGCCACCACCCTAGGCCAAGGGCACCCAGGGTGGGGCTAGCTCTTCCCTCACCCCCTAAACAGGGTGAGAGGTATTGGCCCACCTTACTAACTATAATTCCAACAGCTCTACTCAGCGGCTGCTGGCTTCTTCTCCAACTGTAAACTAACTCAGTCACACTGGACCAGCCAGTGTCACACACTCTAACCACACTAAATAGGAAGTGCACTGCTCTTTATGATATCAGCAGGCCCCGCTCCTGTGCCTCTTGCTTTGACACAGGGTCAGGTGACCTACTTCCATCACTCAGGGCAGTGCTTGAAGTGCGGGAAACCCATAATAACTACTGGCAGCCTGCCCTTACAGGGGTTATACCAGGAGGAGGAAAGAACGATAGCCCTATTTCTTACCAGGGCTACATAAGCAAAAATCTCTAGAGCTGAGTATCTCTTAGCTCCCTGCCAGCAGCATGTGTAGCAGTTTTTCCATTCTGAGTTTCCATTTTGTTTATCATTATTACTGTTATGTTATTGTTTGTGCATATAGCTATCAGTTTTCCTATCGTGTTCTGTTCTATTTTTCTGAATATTGAAACTTTGAGGATAGATCCCATTAAACCCTCTTTTATCTCCATCGAGACCCTCTTTGATCTCCCTCATGCACTAATTCTCCTTTATTATATAAAGGGGCCAAAGGACAGACTTTTTTAGGATGGAGACCATCATACATTGAGGGCTATTTCTTGAAGGAAATATATATCCTTCCCTCAAATCCTTATTTCACTGCATCAATGTGGCAGGAAGGTGGCAACAGGTGTCCAGGAAGATGTATAGTGGCACTTGTGCTGGTAGGTTTAACCATACTATGAAAACTTGAACAATATACCCAGATTAAGTGACAAATATTCTAGCTAACATTGAAATGGGTCTGGCATTTCAAGTAAGGCCTCAAACCTCAAATATGGAATACACCAAATAGCAATAGTCCTCATTCTCTGGAGGCTAAAATGTCTCTGGACAGTGTTCAGGAAGAAGGTATGATGGGAGAGTGCCAAGAATCCCCAGATGTTAAACAACAGCTGGCATTAAAAATGAAACCCGGCTAACTACAACTGCCAGATTGTCTCAAATAAAGCTGCAAGAAATGTTTGTCCTAAGTGAAGTTAGGAAAAAAGGTCAAGACCACATTGAGCACAAAAGCAGACGCATATTCTGTTACAGAGTTACAAATAATTGAAGACTAAGTGGAGTAGGTTTCATCATTAACAAGAGATGGAGAAAAATATAGTGGAGTATGAATGCACATACAGTAAGAAAGAGCATCCAGAATCGTCATTCAGTCGACAAAGAGATACAGGTTTCAAATAATCCAAGTGTATGCCCCAGCATCAAGTCACGCAGACAATGAAGTGGAAGTCAACTACCATGAAATGAACCAACTTAACAAATGAAATTGTGACCTCAAGATAGATATGGGAGATTTCAATTAAAAGATTGATGCCCATCAGAAGCAGGGCATGGTAACAGAAATTAATGTGGGGACAGATTTGTACTGTACAATATGCAGAATGTGAAAACATGTACATCATAAATCCAAGAAGATTCCAAAAAGAAAAGCCAAACAGGAAGAAGTTCATAGGCGGCTTGATAAAATTAAAGTAAATAAGGCACCTGGCCCCGATGGCATACATCCAGAGTGCTTAAGGAGTTAAGTTCAGTAATAGCCAAACCATTACATTTAATATTCAAGGACTCAATTTCCACAGGCTCAGTAATATAAGATTAGCATAAAGCAGATATGGTGCCTATATTTTAAAAGGCATTGGCTATCTTACCTCCCTTTTAAATGACATCAATAGAAAAGACATCACATTGTATAAACAACAATCCGATTGGTTGGGGACCATGTTATGGCTGCCATTTTGTTTTTTTGCTGAAGTGACAACTTAAAGAGAAGTAAGCATATACTACCTGATTAGCTGGCTTCCCTCCCCTCTTGATGACATCACATCCTTTTTTTTTTATTACAATATTTTTTATTATTTTACACAAACAAATTAACATTTTACTTACATGTACAATTTTGATAAAGGAACAATATGTATACATCTATCTTAGTAAAAATAATTATCTTCATCACAATTTTTACTATTTTCTGTATGTTTCTGTATGTTGCATATCAATTTAATTTCAATTTATTCTTATTTTTTATTTTATAACATTAAAAAGATAAAGAAAAAGGATAGATAAATATGGGGCCAGAGAGGAAAGGAATGGGAAAGGGAGGGAGAGAATGTTTAAGGGCTTAAAGGTAAAAGAGTTAAGGGATAACAATCAACCATGACCAGGATTCTACCTAAAAAACGAAGGCCACAGTTCCCATACCTTATAGAATTGATCTAATTTTTGATTCAGTTGAGCTGAAAGCTTTTCCATTAATTTAACTTCATTCACTATTTTAATTATTGTATGTCTCGATGGTACATTTACATTCTTCCACGCCGCTGCTATAGAGCAACTGGCTGCTGTAAGTACAATAGAGATCATTTTTCTCATCGTATTAGATACCTCTTCAACAGGCTTTGCTAATAATTTCGTTAGTGGGTCTAGAGGGATTCTCGTATCTGTAATTTCCTGTAGCATATTCTGGATCTTTGTCCAAAACTTTTGAATCTGTGGACATGACCACCATATTTGTACCATATCTCCTCTCAGGCCACATCCTCTCCAGCATGAATCTGATTTACTTCGAGAGATCTGGCTCAGCCTACTCGGGATTAGGTACCATTGAAATAAAATGTTGTATATATTTTCTTTCGTTATACTGCAAATTGAAGTTTTAGCTGCCGATTCCCAGATATCCTCCCAGGTTCCCCTATCTATTTCTACATTGAGATCTTCAGCCCATTTCAACATATAATTATGATTCTGAGGAGTTATTGCTAGACATCACATCCTTTAAAAAAAAGGGAACCATGGGGCATCCCGTGCCAGCTTGGTATGCTCCCTCCCCTGACGTCAGCCAAAGGATGAGCCCCTATTCCAATTGGCAGGCAGGGATGAATTCCCACGCTCTGATTGGTAGCATATTCTACCTCCATGCTGAACATAGAACAGCGGAAGGTATGTAAGGAGAAGCCCCAGTCAGAGAACCAGGCCATCTTGTGACTTGAGTTGATGAAGCCAGGGTGGGCTTTTCAAAGTTGCTCTGTTGCAAATAGCAGAGCAACCGGCTTCATTTTGAAGCTAGGAAAGGCTGCGTCGCAGAGACTAAATCACATCTTTTGCAACAAAGTTCTATAAATTGAACGTAGCAGTCGCGGTCAGGATTTCTTGCTGAAATCAGTTCCAGGACCATCAGGACGAGGTTCCGTTCAGGATTTTCTGACGAATTTCATTCCAGGACATCCAGCACATTGTCCCGATCAGGGTAAACCCTTGAAAATGGGCGCCCTGCACCTAGGAAAGGCTAGATTTTAAACCCCAAACCCCAGTAAGTGTGTATATTTCTGTCTTTCGTATTTCTGTTTCCGAGGTTTTTATCCAAATAAACCCCATTTAATTTCACCACTGTGTTTTGCCTATTGAATGATCCCGGCATGAATTTGTTAAAAGACCTGGTCTCCCGTGACAGTAGAAGGGGGTCTCCGGAGCTGAATCGCATTGATTTCAGGGCCGGGGTCCCACTGCTTCCCGAGTTACAGGCCCTGTTTTGGGGTGCGGGTATCCCTCGGGTTTGTTTACATGCCCAAATCACATGGGCTGTGACGCGGGAGAATTTAAATATGGCTGCCGGGATACAGGCACCCCATAATGGGGCCTGTAACTCAGGAAGCAGGGGGTCCCGGACCTGAAATCAATGCGGTTAAGCTCCGTAGACCCCTTGCTACAACACTGTAATATTAAAATAAAATCCCCGCGATCGCCTGTTAGAGACGCATCTCTTACTGCGCGTCTTTTACAGACAGGTGACACCCAGTAGGATTCACACAGTGCGAGTCCCATTCAAACGCAGGGACCCCCGCTGTGTTAATCCGATGGGCCATTAAATCTGCTGCGGACCATCTCTCGGGGTATTTGGAGAATTGCCCGAGGTTTTGTCCCTTTATTCGGTTGACAACAGCCAGCTGAAACGTTAACTCCCTGATTCCCTAGAGAACGTAACCTCACACGCCCAAAAGTCCAGCCCAAACAACATCTCATTAGTCTGATGCTGGACTCGAACACTGGAATATCATGCATGTGATGCAGAATATTCTTCACATCTGCAGCAGATTGTTCATCATTTTTATGTTTATCTCATCCACTAGTCAAATCACTTCACTGTGAAATGACAAAATTATAATGATGAAAAAGAGTACCTACTGTAGGCATACTGTACACTACATACTGGATATAAATTACACGAGAGGAACAACTGTATACACTAGTGTGTACAATAGCAAAGTAAGATTTTAGAGACCCGGTGCTCTGTAATAAAAATCTATTGCAATCAAAGGAGAGAAATAAATACCAGTACACATACAGTACCAAATATTTATATTAGTTAAAAAATATACATAACATGAATTCCCCATGGGGACCGTAATCAAGACCAAAATATTAATATGTTTGTTTTTTTATCCAATGTACTGTAATTATTTTGATTTGCTATGCGTGCTGTTATTTATTTCTATTTTTGATTGCCATCAGAGTATAATGGAATTAGGTCTGATTTGCTAAGTTTTTCTCATGTGAATTTGGAGTGTTTGTGCTGAGCATTAAGAAGGAGAGAGGAGAGTTGGATTGCAAGACTAATGATAACAGTGTGTATCAATGTATGCATTCCTTTGTGTTAATGTAGTATTACTCATGGACTAGACATGACATTTTGTTAACTTAATTGGACACAGTTCTAGAGTTGGAGAAATAGTTTTGGTGGTAAAAGGCTTGATAGTAATAAAGCATACAGTAATACAAAACCTTCATAGATTTCAGGAACATGGGGGACATTTATTAAAGCAGCAGCGCTGGCTCCTGTCCCCCCCGCCCTAACCCGAAATGCATTCGGATTGTACCAGCAGGCCATTCACAGACACCATCAAGCCAGGATGCCAGCGCCTCAACACCAAGAAGTGTGGGAGTTTGGACTTAGAGAAGGAGATTCAGTGTACAGACCTAAAGAATAGTTACATCGGATGGGATCATGCTTATGTGCCTACAGTATATATCAAACACATTGGAGAATATCTATCACGGCGAAAGTGTGACGGTGTTCGTTTCGAATCAGGAAGCGGACCCGCAGGGCTGAGGTAGGAATGTAGAATAACCGACCAGAGCCCAGGGACAGAGTATCCATTGTCGGTAAGCAGGCAGAGGTCAGGGCTGGCAACAGTAGTGCAGAGTCCAGGCGACAGGCAAAAGGTCAGACGGCAGAGGTGCAGAGTCCAGACAACAGGCAAAAGATCATTCCTAGGCTTCTGTGGCTACTATCGCCGCTTTGTAGAAGGATATTCCAGTCCAGCAAAAGTCCTTCACAACCTCCTCAAAATATACCCCGAGGATACCGGGCGAAAGGCCATCTCTGCCCGAACATCGTTTGTCGACAAATGGACAGCCGTCTCTGAAACGGCCTTCGAGGGCCTGAAGAGAAGTTTGATGGTGGCACCTGTCCTGGCATATGCCGACCCCGAGATGCCCTATATTCTTCATGTAGATGCGAGCCGCAACGGCCTAGTTGCCATCTTGCACCAGAAATACCGGGCCGACCAGTGGTTTACGTCAGCCGCAGATTAACCCCCAGCAAGCAGAATTATCCTGTCCACAAGTTGGAATTTCTCCCTCTCAAGTGGGCAATCGTGGATAAACTCCATGACTATCTGTACGGTGTCACCTTCGAAGTGCGGACAGATAACAATCCATTGACATACATCCTAATGTCCGCCAAACTGGACGCCACCGGCCACAGATGGCTGGCGGCCCTCTAGGACTACAGGTTCACACTGAAGTACAAACCAGGGCCCCTGAATATTGGAGCTAATACCATATCCATGAGACTGGAACTGGGTGTCACCCCAGACGATGAACTCTGGGAGGAGATCCCTTGACCAGGGATGCGGCCTATGTGCAACATGACGGCTATTGTAGAAAATAAGGTGGCCTTCTCAGAACTGAGTGTCATTGATTCCTTGGGATGCCAATCCAAGGCCAGTCCCGCCGCCTACTGTGACCCCAAGGGGATGAACATCACCCAGATAAGATCATTGCATGGAAGGATATGGTACAATATCAAATACGAGATATAGTGGCTGGCATCATCTGCCAGGCCGTCCAGCAAAACAAGCCTGAAATTCAGAAACATGCCCCCAGCGACACGGTCGCAATACTCATGCGAGAAGTGGACAAATTTGTATTGGAAAAAAGTCTACTCTATTGGGTAGTGCAGTATCATAACCACCCGGATATAAGGCAACTGGTACTGCCCAGGACCCTGCAACATATGATTCTAAAATCACTGCATAATGACCATGGCCATCTCGGCATAGAGAAGACCTTTTGGTTGATACAAGATCGGTTCTTCTGGCCACAGATGCGAGAGTCAGTAGAACGACACTGCAGCCGGTGCTCATGGTGCATCCAGCTCAAACCCTTCTCACCGGAGCCGCACCAATGGCTCACCTGAAGAGCTTGGGTCCCATGGACCTGGTGTGCATGGATTTCCTGTGTATTGAACCAGACACCTGAGGCATCAGCAATGTGCTGTTCATTACAGATCATTACACCCGCTATGCCCAGGCCTTCACCCCCACAGACCAGAAGGCCATCACGGTGGCGAAGATCCTGTGGGAACGGTATTTTGTGCACTATGGCCTACACAACCGCCTTCATTCAGATCAAGGGCATGACTGAGAGTAAACTCATCAGGGAATTACTAAAGATACTCAACATCACTAAGTCCCGAACAACCCTTACCATTCGGAGGGAGATGCTCTGCTGGAAAGGTTTAATAGAATCCTCCTTGATATGCTCGGCACCCTGAAAAGTGAATGGAGCAAGCATGTGGAAACACTAGTACATGCATATAACTGTACCCGCCACAAATCCACGGGATTCTCTCCATACTTTCTCATGTTGGATCAAGAAGCCCGGCTGCCGATAGATGTGTGTCTGAGGGTATCAACCGATGGGGTACCCAATACAACGCACTTCCGATATGTGCAACGGCTCCAAGAAAGCCTGCAACAGGCTTACCAACTAGCCAAAAAATCCTCTTCTTGGGTGAATGCTAACAATAAAAGACTCTATGACCATAATATCAGACATCGAGTGATTTGTCCCAGAGACACTGTGCCCGTAACCTCGGAAACCCTGGGAAACATAAATTGGCCGACCGTTTGCGAGACGGAGTGTTCGAGGTTGAGTGCAGATGCCGGGCCTCCCAGTCTACTGTATCAAAGACACGGATGGCCGGGTAAGGGTCTGACACAAGAATCATCTCTTGCCTATCCCACAAGTGGGAGATGAGCCAGAAATAGAAGCTATACCACTAAATAGTGAGCCGGAAGGATCAGATGAAGTTGAAGAAACAGAAACCCAGAGGATCCTATGGAGGGACACTCTCAAAGGGCATCCAGATATCAAGGGGCACCTCCCGAAGGAGCTACGGGCTAATGGTCCCAGACATCAAATGCCTACTACGGTGGCTCCAATGAGACCCCCTCTGAAACCCAGAAGCCCTTGCTTCATACCCGAAAGAGATTTTACAGAGACACTTGTAACCCCACTGGGAGAGGCTAAACCTCAGGAATATGGACATTATTCCCCAGAGGGAGTTGAAGAAGGTCTTCGCAGAAGCTAACGTGCTAGGTACCCTCCAAACTGGGTAGCCCATGATTCTTTCGGGGCAGCCCATTATGAGGCACAGCAGTGGACTCGTAGTAAGATTAAGTCAGTCAGTCAAGTGAACGCAAGGCAGTCCTAACTTAACATGGCGTTTAGCCTATGCTAATGAGACATATAATTGCTGTTGTCTTTTCATATAATCAGCTTTGTGGATATGCATTAACCTAAAAAAAAATACAGTCCATTAATGATTTTGATAACGGCCGGTTAGCGGATCTCTGCGCATTTGGACCTTCATTCATTGGTTGAAAAGATATAAAATTACTGTAGGACCTGAGAACTGTGTGACTGCAAAACAGTAGAAAAAGGTGTTACACACCAATAAGCCAGTGATAACAGGACTGAATAAAATTGTTGCATTTCTGTATTAAAGACATTTGTGAATATAAACAGAACAATTTAATAAATTACTAGATATTCTGTGTAATTTCTCAACCTTGCTATTATATTTACAATGTTTATCCATGTCAATATCGCCTAATTGACAACATGATCTTCTGGGTGACTTAGTACAAAACTATTTCAGTACATTTAATAATTATTTATCTTACCATAAAAAAATCCTTTATCAAAATTTTAAATGTTGGCACTTCAGGATATCATGTTTTCCTGAATATAGACTGTCCATAATTCCTTTTAAAATGGGCTAATATTGTTGATTTGCTCGATTCGAGCGTGCCAAGAAATATATATTTTTGGAGTCATCTGGAAATAAACCAATTTCAACAAAAGAGGTACACTGTTGATTGGGAAAAGTATTTATATAAGTGTTTGCACGTGTAGTCAAGTCCAAATTAAACACCAATCAAAATCTTAACAAGTCACAGTTATTTGATGCTAAACTACAATGTTCATCCATTTGTGGGCTGCATAACAAGAACATCAGTCCCCAGAGTATAACTATTTTTTTGTAGAGTTTGGAAAAATGTTCATAGGTGGATCAGACATTTTAACACGCTGACTGATTACACAGTACAGGTCCCTACAATTTACTTTTGGTGATTCTTAAATTGTTAGCTTTTCAAAAGTGTGTGATGGAAAAAGAGCATACACACAATTATTATGTGTGTACTATACTTTGGCAAGTAGGACACAATTTGATAACTATGACTTGGCCATCCTGTGTCCAATCATGATAAATGTAGGGTTGTTACAAAGGTGTGTACTCCTGCTTCAGCCTTATCATAAAAATAGATTTTACTGATCGTGATGGGAGAGGTGCAAAGAAATGAAGTAATTAAAGGAAACGAATAGAACACAAAGAGAAAAGGCCGCTTCCTAATATGCACTCAGTCCCAAAGTTCATGAAGATTCTTCAGCTCATGTAAGTCCCTAAGGACAACAATGTTTGGGATGATAAAAGCCCTACAACAAAAACTACACTGTGATAAAGTATGCTGCACGGCATTAAACAAGTCATTTGCTTATTCAGTTTCAGCATACAAGAGTGTACAGGGTAGGTACATCTCATTGACCGGATTCTTGATACAAAACCTTAAGTGTATTATATTGCAACTTGAACTATATTTTCAGACAATTTGCTGGAACCGTTTCAGAGAAATAACATATTTGAAAGGAAAATAAATTGGTAACCACAGTAACAAGCAACACTGTACAACAACAACCTGCACCTTTCATTTGACATCTCGGTGACGGTGATAATTATTCACTGTGCTATAGGTTTGTGATTGTTTTTCATGACATCCACAATATCAGATCTAATCTTGCATTAAACGGGGTATGGATGGAATGGAAGAAAGCATAATTATGCCACTGTATAAAGCATTAGTAAGACCACATCTTGAATATGGAACAGTTCTGGACACAACTCCGTTAGAAAGACACTATGGCATTAGAAAAAGTTCAGAGAAGAGTCACAATTAATAAAAAGGATGGAAATCTGATTTATGTTAAGAGGCTAACTAAATTAGATTTGTTTACATTAGAAAAGCGGTGTCTAAGAGGGGATATGATAACTACAAATATATTCAGGGACAATACAAGGAGCTTTCAAAAGAACTATTCATCCCAAGGGAAGAATAAATGGCATGTGGTCATCCCTTTAGGTGGGAGGAAAAAAACATTTCAATAGGAAAAATGGAAAGGGTTGTTCACAGTAAGGGCAGTTACAATTTGGATTTCATTACTTATGGAGACTGTGATGGCAGACACAATAGACATATATTTAAAAAAAGGTTGGACATCTACTTAGAAAGGAAATATATACTGTACAGCAGGCCTGCACAACATACGGCCCGCGGGCCGCATGCGGCCCGCCTGGCCTCTCTGTGCGGCCCGCTATGACTCCGGCCGGGCGCCAGGTAATTAATTAAATAAATTAAAAAAAAAAAAAAGTTTAAAAAAAAAGTTTAAAAAAATGGCGCCGATTCATCCCCCCCCCTCCACCAATACCCCCCCTCCTCCTCCACCTCTCCCCGCCCCCGGGTTTTGCGGTGCGCGGGGGCAGCAGCATGAGGCAGCCGTATTTTTTTTTTCAATAGCAGGATGCCGGGAGGCGGGGCTTAGTACCGGGGAGAGAGGAGGTGCTGATCTAAAAGGTGTGTGTGTGTTGGGTGTGTGTGTGTGTGTGTTGGGTGAAAAACGGGCTGGTGGGGGGTGGGGGTGAAAAACGGGCTGGTGGGGGGGGGGTGGGTGTGGTGTGAAAAACGGGCTGGTGGGGGGTGGGGGTGAAAAACGGGCTGGTGGGGGGGGGTGGTGAAAAACGGGCTGGTGGGGGTGGGGGTGAAAAACGGGCTGGTGGGGGTGGGGGAAAAACGGCTCTGGTGGCAGGGTGGGGGGGGTAAACTGCTACCTTGAGGGTTGTGATGGGGGGGTTGGGGCTGCTGACATGTGAGGGGTGGCTGCTGACATGTGAGGGGGGTGGGCTGCTGACATGTGAGGGGGGGGTGGGATGCTGACATGTGAGGACGGTGGGCTGCTGACATGTGAGGACGGGGTGGGCTTCTGACATGTGAGGGGGGTGGGCTGCTGGCATGTGAGGGGGGGTGGGCTGCTGGCATGTGAGGGGGGGGGGCTGCTGACATGTAAGGTGCAGGGGGGAAGTGATGTGATTTGCAGGGTGAGGGTATGATGTGAGTTGCAGGGGTGGAGAGATTGTCATATTGAGGGGAGGGGGAAAGAGTGTCATTGAGAGGAGGGGGAGAGTGTCATTGAGAGGAGGGGGAGAGAGTGTCATATTGAGGGGAGGGGGAGAGAGAGTGTCATATTGAGGAGAGAGAGTGTCATATTGAGGGGAGGGGGAGAGTGTGTCATATTGAGGGAGGGGGAGAGTGTCATATTGAGGGGGAGTGTGTCATATTGAGGGGAGGGAGAGTGTGTCATATGAGGGGTGGGGGAGAGAGTCATATTGAGGGAGGGGAGAGTGTTTCATATTGAGGGGAGGGGAGAGTGTCATATTGAGGGGAGATTGTGTCATATTGAGGGGAGGGAGAGTGTGTCATATTGAAGGGGAGGGGGAGAGTGGTCATATATTGAGGGGAGGGGAGAGTGTGGTGTCATATTGAGGGGAGGGGGAGAGTGTGTCATATTGATGGGGAGGGAGAGTGTCAATTGAGGGAGGGGGAGAGTGTCATATTGAGGGGAGAGTGGTCATATTGATGGGGGGGAGAGTGTCATATTGAGGGAGGGGGAAGAGTGTCTATTGAGGGGAGGGGGAGGTGTGTCATATGAGTAGGGGAGAGTGTCCATATTGAGGAGAGGGGAGAGAAGGTGTCATATTGAGGGGAGGGGAGAGAGTGTCATATTGAGGGGAGGGGGAGAGCGTGTGTCATTTTGAGGGGAAGGGGGAGAGTGGTGTCATATTGAGGGGAGGGTAGTTGTCACATTGAGGGAGGGGGAGAGGGTGTGATTTAGGGGGGGGAAGAGAGTGTTATAATTGAGGGAAAGAGACATGGGGGTGGATGCTGACTTGTGGGGGGGATGCTGACATGGGTGCTGACTTGGGGGTGGCTGCTGACTGGGAATGGCCTGGGGGGGATTGGAGGGGGATGGTGTCGTTTGAGTGGAGGGGGGTATTGTGTGGTGAGGGGGAGAGATGGGGAATGAAGATAGATGGTGGAGTATCGTAAGTGAGAGTGAGGGTTCGGGGGAGATATGAGGATGATGATGCTGGTTGCTGGAGAGATATGAGGATGATGTCTGAAGGTGCTGGAGGAGAATGATGAGGAATTGATGATGCTGAGAGGTGCTGGAGGAGAGAGATATGATGATGATGATGCTGAGAGGTGCTGGAGGAGAGATGATGAGGATGATGATGCTGAGAGGTGCTGGAGGAGAGATGATGAGGATGAATATGCTGAGAGGTGCTGGAGGAGAGATGATGAGGATGATGATGCTGAGAGGTGCTGGAGGATAGATGATGATGATGCTGAGAGGTGCTGGAGGAGAGATGATTGAGAGGATTGAGGATGTATGAGAGGATGAGGATAGGATGAGGATGAGGATGAGATGGGATGTAGGATAGCGATGAAGATGAATGGAATGATGATTTGATGCTGTGCTGTGATGATGATGTGATGTTCTGTGATGTGATGCTGATGATGATGATGATTTGATGATTTCACCCGTGCGGCCCACATTTTTTTTCCTGGAGCAGTTCGGCCCTTTTCACTTTACGAGTTTGGGCAGTCCTGCTGTCTCAGGGATTACCAATAAGTAACATGGGAGGATGTTGATCCAGGGAGAAAACTGATTTGCCTGCTTGGCTCAGAAGGAATTTCATTTTTTCCGCGTTCTGAGACAATGGATGATGTTTCACATGGGGTTTCGTGTTTGCCTTCCTCTGGATCAATATGCCTTGTAAATACAACTACAGGGATAAAATTTTTTGTTGTCTCCATTTAAAACAACACATGTTTAACTCGATGACATTTCACCTCATCTACTACTGTATGTAACATTATCTATTATACATCATGGCCTCTTCTTCTGATTTTTGAGTTTTGTATCTTATTTCTTTTATTCAGCTTTCAGACATTTGTTTGTGATATATTGTTATAAATGAATGTGTGCCGATTTTGATTATTATATTAAAAGTATTTCTTTCAAGTCACACATAATGTGAAGAGTTGAAGTGGAATTCAGTTTTTACATTCCGTTGAGACTTCAAGCTTATCACTGTTGACGACAATAGCCGCATTTCCGAAACTTATTTTGCCAGAGCCTCGTCCTATAAGTGGAACTAGGCTGTATTTATTGACTCATATAATACCAAACAATAGTATGAGAATTAAAAAGGCCACACTATGATCGTTTTTTAACTAAGTTTTGACATACCAGAACAATTTTGATGACAAATGCACAAATTAATAGTGTTTTCAAAATGTTGCTTGTGCCCATTTTCATCCATGTTATAAATCTGTTGTCCTATTATGTTTAATTAGCACTCATCCCGCATGGCGGTATAATATAGGCTTCCTAGTTATTGTCACGTCGATGAGTACAATCCTGGCTCAAGCCAAATGACGACACCGTAGTTAAATAAATGGCGTCTCAGTCCTGACCTTTTGTGCGCGGCCGTACTCAGTTTAATGTACCTTGAGAGATGTCCATTTTCATTAACATTGAATCCTATTTTGCTTCAGTGTCTTCACACAATACATACATATAACAAATGAATTGTTTACAAGCATTGCAGCCTAACTTTACACACCTTTGCGTGTACATGGATATTTTTTTGTAAAAAATAAAAAAAAAAAATAAAACATGATAAAATCTTAAAAAAACAAAATTGTTCAAATCAGCCATGTTACGTTATTGCACTGCTGGCACAATGCCGCACACGCCGGCCAGCTGCAATAGTAGAGTTCCCCTCTCCTATTTTCGCACCCTAATGTTATTAAATGGTTGGCTGCTCCGATGGCGCGTTGTGTGTGACTGCTGCAAGCTCTAGCTGGGCAATAACGGTCTGACACTACAACTCTTAAAGCTAATTCCATCACTGGATTAAACGTCATTCAATAATAGTTTCTCTTAGTGTAAAGGCGAACTCATAATGGAAGGCAATCTCTTTTTGGCAACAGATTACTGAGAGAATAAAATCTATCTCATAGATGTGCAATTGTTTCACAGGTAACATAGGGGGCTACTGCACTAAGCCTCGTGCTTTTGCGTCTGGCTGAAACAAAAAAGCACGTCGTAAAATTTACAGCCGAGACGCGATCACTACCCCCATAACAGGGGTCTGTATCTCCTGAAGTAGGGGGTCCCCGGACCTGAAACCATGCGGGTTCAGCTTCCGTGACCCTCTCCACCTCACACTACTGTCAAAACCCACATATCACATAAACAATAATTCCTTACCTTAGCGGCTACCCCTATGTGTAATGAGCTGCATTAATGGACTTTTAATATAGTGTGCTGAGATCAGGGGGTCTCCTGAGGCTGAAAACCGCATTGATTTCAGCCTCGGTAACCCCCTGCTCCCGATTACAGCATGGAGGGGTGCTGGTACTCCTCCGTATTTAACAATCCCACTGTCATGTGGTGGCGGACAATTTAAAAATGGGAAGCAATAGTTGCATCAACCAATGCCCCATACAGGGGCGTAACCAGAAGCAGGGGTCTATGTAGCATAAATCAAAGCGGTTTTCACTCAGGTACCCCCTGCTCCGCACACTATTAATCAAAATACATTGAAGCAGCTTCATTACCATCATATAGCCGCTATTGAACAAATTTTTAATTGTTTTATTTGGGTTTTAATATATTGGTAGATGAGCAGGTGTCCCCGTGAGCAGACCGCATTAATTTGAGGTGCGGAACCCCCTGCTTCTTGAGATACAATCCCTGTTATGGGTGCCGGTAATCTCCTATGCATTTAACTTCCCGCGTCACGTGACTGTGGGAATCAAATGCATAGGAGAGTTTGGCACCCCATCCAAAGCCTGTATCCTCGGGAAGTAGAGGCCCCGACCTGAAATCATGTAGTTTCTGCCGCCGGAGACCCCTGCTCATCTACACTACTATAATCATTTTATATGACAAATGTTTTTATCTCTGGCGAGAGTTCACAGGACTCAACTGTCGCAATAAATTGCATGGTGAGTCCTTTCAAGAGGCGATCAGTTGAGCACAAATGTTCCTATCCACTGTATTCAGGTCTTTCTGCATACCGTGATAGCAACAAAAACAACTGTCAAAATGGCAATTTTTAAATGAACTGGCGATTTATTTATTTTAATCGAGCTTAGTGCATAGGCCCCTAAGTGTGTATTGCTAGGTATGGACTTGAGGAAATATCCTTTATCAATCCAAAGAAAACGTTCTTTTTATGTAGTGCAACACCATTTTCTAGTTTATCTGCTTCCATATATTTATGAGTTTCTTTTTAGCTGCAAGAATTTACTCTTTCGCAGACCTGGCAAATCTGTTAAAAGATAACAAAAGATGAACATCAACACAACACCGAATTTGGATATCCCATTTGTTTTATTGTATATGTTCTATCCACATCACTCACGAACCCGTGCGTCAGAACTCATGTCCATTGCAAATGCATTACGATATCTTATATAGCTCATCCGAATCACGATAAACATTTAACCATGGCGATTTAATTCTTGTTAGATTAAAATCCAGAATGCTCTCTCCATGTACACTATTGTTCCCCCAAAAAGCATTTGAATAGCTTCTGTTTCTTCAATTTTAAGGGCTGAAATATAATCCGAACTCCATGCAATGTCTGAACCCCTGCACAATACGCAATGATTCTCATATTTATCTTGTGGGTGTCCTAGTGTAATAATAGAGACACTATTGTCAACATTGTGATAAAACACAAAAAGGACATTAAGATGAACCCTGCTTGACAACCATTTTAACTGCTGATACGTTCAGATGAATTGCTATTGTTTATTAGTGAGTTAATTAAATCTAAGAACAAATATGTAGGAAGTGAGCGAAACGAAATAAGTCAAGAAGACACTATAACACAAGCAAAGTCATTACCATGAAAGAGTTCTAGCTATACATTTGAGTAAGGAAATATATATGTCCATGTTTGGGGGGGGGGGGGGGGGGGGGGGGGGGGATTTGATCTTAAATAAATAATAGGTAGTTTGCTTGGCTTGATTTCATTTATTGTACCACATGGATCATAGGTCATACAGTAGTTATTCATTTCATGGATCTCATCACACCACAGAGGTCCCTTGAGATGTACTTTCAGCAAATGCATTCAATTAACTTAACCTCCGTTTTGTATTTCTGCATTAAACAACTAATGTGTTTGACTTGACGCTACACTTTGCTTTTCATTTGCACATTGATAAGGTGACATGAAACTTATGATGCCCCACACACACACCCTGGGAAACATCGGTGGTGCAAAATATCTTGAAACATTGACCATGACCAGATGTTTAGCTAAAATCTGTTCTTGTAAATTGATTTACAAAGCTGGTAAATATACCCTATATGCAGTTTCCCAGCCTTGTATGCAAATACAACAACCATTTGATATATTTGCTGAAATGTGAATGTTATTTTTTTGGAATATAAATTAACACACTTTATTGCTTATCTTCCAAAGGCTTCTTACATACTGTAAGATATAAAAGTTTCAGCTTATGAAGGTTTATCCAACCAAAATGGACAGCGTCTTTGTTTTTTATATTGTATTTTAATTTATATAATGCTCCCATTACAGTAAGTAATGTATGACGTTACAAGAGACACAAGACATAATACCGGGAAAACCTACCATGAAGGTGTACCTTGGATGAATGATTTTTCTATTCCCCAGAGCTTATAATAATGGCATCAATTTTGGGAACACGAGGACAGGAATTAGTACTGTATATGGAATTAAACATATGTGGGTAAGTGCATCTACCGTGGGTCAGGTGGTCAGTTAAGGGCAATGGAAATGTTCATTTTAAAAGTAACTTTTCTAGTGAGTTTTGAGCTTGGGACGAAAGGGAGCATGGTGATAGTAAGTGATAGTACATTCCAGAGGTAGGGGTAATGGAGAAAAAATGGTAATGGGACAGAGAAGTAGAAACTGTTAACAGAGATAATGCAAGTTTGAAAATAACCCAGAAAGCGAGTAGCACATAGCAAAATAGAGAGCCAATCTGCAGGTGCCCCTAATTTCAGACTGAACTCCTGATTGCAAGGTGGTTTTGAAAGGCAGCCAGCAATCTGCCGAAGATAGACTGTCCCCAACAGGAAGGACTTGTAAAAAAAAACAAACCCGGAAAAAAAAAATTTGTTTTTTCCGCACCTTAGTTTAATTGCTACTTGCCTTACAGCCCCTGTCAGTCCTGAACACTCCCCTGTTATTTACTACTTGCATCCTGGATTCCACTCACTAAAGCCAATTCTTGCAGCGCACACGCCCCTTCCGCTATTTGTTTCATACCTTTAAATACAGCCTTCCCAATGGCCTTCCCTGCCGAGCATAATCCTTCCTGGATTTCACACGTGTTCTGGCCGCAAGCCCTAGGCCTTGGCTTCCGTTTGTGTATTAAACCTCTCTAGTTTCTTTTCCCTTGTCCTGAGGCCTCCGACTGTGTTTCCCTGATTATCCCTGAGTACCGAGGCCGCTACTACTCTCTAATAGAGGCCTGCTTCCTGAGGCTGCGGTACGTCCATAGCAGAGGCCTAATCTACTAGGTTCCTGGAGGGGCCTGCTGGGGGCGTTGTTTGGATCATGACAGAAGGCAAATGGTGTCCATGGACATCCTGTAGCATGAAGGAAAGGGGGGCGGAGGACTCGTCGGCGGAGGTGGTTTGCCGTGTCCGCTACCCATAATGGTTCCGTGTTGTGGGCATTGGGGGAAGGACACTGGCGGTGATCGGACAGGTGGGTCGTAAGATACACAGTCACGAGGTCCTTCGAACTATTAGCCATAAATCTTTCTATTCTGTGTGAACGACTACGCTCATGATCTGTCTCTCTCTCCATTGGCAGAAGCCGTGTCCTGGGTCCTGTGCTGAATCGGAGAACTCTCCAGTGTGTACTTCAGCTCCCTGGTTTCCCTGAGGCCTGCGCCCTTCCATGCAGAGGCCTGTCTCCAGTTTCTGTCTGGGGCCTGCTGCTCTCTCTCCATTGCAGAGCCGTGTCATGGTTCCCGTGGCTGAAGCGGAAGCACTTTCAGTGTATCCTTCAGCCCCTGTTTTCCTGAGGCCTGCTGCCCTTCCTTAGAGAGGCCGTCCTATGAGTCCTGAGGTCTGTAAGCTCTCTCTCGATCCTTGCACAGGCCCGCTCTTGACTCTTGGCTAAGCACTGGTATAACCAGTGCTGCAGGCCGTTGTGGCCCACTCCGGTCTGCCTATCCCTTCCTGTGCGCAGTACCATGGGCTGTGGTCGCCGCAACGCGCAGACACCCCTCCCGCCCTGCAGCTTATTTACGCCGAAGCGGGACCTAGTTTGACATCCCTATTTCGAAACTCCGCTTGGATAACATTTCCCTGAAGTGTCCTCTGACCCTGGCTTGTCCACTGATGATGCTGCCCCCTTCTCCATCTCCAGTCCCGACCCTGCTATTTTACGACTACGCACTGCGCGCAATGCGGATCACCGCGCGGGTCTACTAAGGTCGGTCTTATACAAACCCCACCCTCAGCCACGCGGTCCACCCCGGTTTTGTGGCGAGCATAAACCGTGACAGGACGCTGGTTTGATGGTTCCTCCCCAAGACTTCTGTGATTTAGGGCTTGCCTGGGGCCCACACCCAGCAATGAAATATCCACAGTCTGTAGAGAACAGACCTTATCTCTGTCCATGAGGACTGAAGTTCCACACGCTCTGAGACGCAGGACTTACCCTGTCCATGAGGAACCTGGTTCCACACGCGCTGAAAGGAAGCAGGACTACCTGTCCATGACAGGAACCTGATTTCCACCACGCTGGCTGAAGAAACAGGACTTACCGTCCATGAGAACCTGAGTTCCAACGCGCTGAGGAAGCAGGACTTACCTGTCCATGAGGACCTGAGTTCCACACGCTGCTGGGAAGCAGCGCTGCTTTTCTGGAAGGTGTCCAACATTTCAGAGGGATTACCTTGATACTCCTGGGATGGATTCCCTGCATCTCAGCTAGGACATTATAATTTTTAATTTCAGATACTGTATATGCGAATGTCTCAAATCAAACTAGAACGTACCTAGCTAACCCCGTTTATTATTTAGGGTGATTGCTGTGTAGCTAGACTCTCTACGTGAGTAGAATTTTGTCTTTTCTGCTTTTATTTTTTGCCTCAAAGGCTTTTTGGGAATGATGATGATGATGATGATGATGATGATGATGATGATGATGATGATTTAACCCGTGCGGCCCAAATTTTTTTTCCTTGGAGCAGTTCGGCCCTTTTCACTTTACGAGTTGGGCAGGCCTGCTGTACAGGGATATACCAAATAAGTAAACATGGGAAGGATGTTGATCCAGGGAGAAAACTGATTTGCCTTGCTTGGTCTCAAGAAGGAATTTATTTTTTCCGCGTTATGAGACAATGGATGATGTTTCACTGGGGTTTCGTGTTTGCCTTCCTCTGGATCAATATGCTGTAAATACAACTACAGGATAAGAATTTGTTGTCTCAATTTAACACATGTTTAACTCGATGGACATTTCAACCTCATCTACTACTGTATGTAACCATTTATCTATATTTATACATCATGGCCTTCTTCTGATTTTTGAGTTTTGTATCTTATTTTCTGTTATTCAGCTTTCAGACAATTTGTTGTGAATTATATTGTTATATGGAAGTGTGGTGCAGTTTGTGATATTATATTAAAAGTATTTCTTTTCAAGTCACAATAATGTGAGAGTTGAAGTGGAATTCAGTATTTACAGTTCCGTTTGACTTCAAGCTTTATCACTGTGACAGACAATAGCCGCCTTTCCGGAAAACTTATTTGCCAGAGCCTCGTCTATAAGTGGAAACTAGGCTTATTTATTGACTCATATAATACCAAACAATAGTATGAGAATTAAAAAGGCCACACATTATCGTTTTTAACTAAAGTTTGACAATACTAGGACAATTTGATGACAAAATGCACAAATTAATAGTGTTTCAAATGTTGCTGTGCCCATGTTTCATTCCATGTTATAAATCTTTGTCCTATTAGGTTTAATTGCTCATCCCGCATGGCGGTATAAAATATAGCATTTTCCTAGTTATTTAAATCAGGAAGCTACATCCTGGCTCCAAGCAAAAGACAGACACCTGTGTTAAATAAAGGCTGTCTCAGTCCTGACTCTTTTGTGCAGGCCGTACTCAGTTGTAATTGTACCTTGAGAGACATGTCCATTTGCATTAACATTGAATACATTTTGCATTCATGTGCTTCTAACAATACATACATATAACAAATGATTGTAACAAGCAGTTGCAGCCTAACTTTACACACATTTGCGTGTAGCAGTGATATTTTTTTAAATTCATGCATATGTTACAGAAGTTATTGCACCTGCTGGCACATGCCGGCACACGCCGGCAGCTGCAATAGTAGAGTAGCCCCTCTCCTATTTCGCACAGCTCTAATGTTATTAAATGGTGGCTGCTCCCGATGGCGCGTTGTGTGTGACCTGCTGCAAAGCTCTAGCTGGAGCAATAACGGCTGAACATACAAATCTTTAAAGCTAATTCATTGGGATTAAAACTCATTCAGATATAGTTTCTCTTAGTGTAAAGGAGACTCATAATGGAAGGCAATCTCTGTTTGGCAAAAGATGACTGCAGAGAATAAAATCTATCTCATTAGATGGCATTGTTTCACAGGAACATAGGGGGCTATGCACTAAGCTCCGTGCTTTTGCGTCTGGCTGAAACAAAAAAGCACGTCCGATAAAAATTGAAGCCAGAGACGCGATTCACTACCCCCATAAAGGGGTCTGTATCTCCTGAAGTAGGGGGTCCCCGGACCTGAAACCAATGCGGTTCAGCTCCGGTGACCCTCTACACATCTACACTACTGTCAAAACACACATATCAATAAACAATAATTCCTTACCTTAGCGGCTATCCGCTATGGTAATGAAGCTGCATTAATGTACATTTTAATAATAGTGTGCTGGAGCAGGGGGTCTCCTGAGCTGAACCGCATTGATTTCAGCCTCGGTAACCCCCTGCTTCCCGAGTTACAGGCCCTGGTATGGGGTGCTGGTATCTCCTCCAGTATTTAAATCCCACGGTCATGTGGTGCGGACAATTTAAAAATGGAAGCAATAGTTGCACCCAATGCCCCATACAGGGGCCTGTAACTCAGGAAGCAGGGGGTCTATGAGGCAGAAATCAAAGCGGTTCAGCTCAGGAGACCCCCTGCTCCCGCACACTATTAATCAAAATTACATTGAAGCAGCTTCATTACCATAGCAGATAGCCGCTATGGTAACAAATTTGTTTAATTGTTTTATTTGGGTTTTAATAGTAGTGTAGATGAGCAGGGGTCCCCGGAGCAGAACCGCATTAATTTGAGGTGCGGGAACCCCCTGCTTCTTGAGATACAAGCCCTGTTATGGGGTGCCGGTATCTCCTATGCATTTAAATGTCCCGCGTCACGTGACTGTGGGAATCAAATGCATAGGAGATTTTGGCACCCCATACCAAAGCCTGTATCTCGGGAAGTAGAGGTCCCCGGACCTGAAATCAATGTAGTTCTGCGCCGGAGACCCCCTGCTCATCTACACTACTATAACATTTTATATGAAAAATGTTTTATCTCTGGCGAGATTTTCACAGGGACTCAACCTGTAGCAAAATAAATTGCAGGGTGAGTCCTTTTCAGAGAGGCGATCAGTTGAGCAAATGTTGCTATCACTGGTATTCAGGGCTTTCTGCATACCGTGATAGCAACACTGTCAAAAATGGCAATTTTAAAATGAACGGCGATTTATTTATTTTATCGGAGCTTAGTGCATAGGCCCCTAAGTGTGTATTGCTAGGATATGGAGACTATGAGGAAATATCATTTATCAATCCAAAGAAAACGTTCTTTTTATGTAGTGCACCATTTTCTAGTTATATCTGCTTCCAATATATTTATGAGTTTCTTATATTAGCTGCAAGGAAATTTACTCTTTCGCAGACCTGGCAAATCTTTTAAAAGATGACAAAAGATAGAACATCAACACAACACAGAATTTGGTATATCCCATTGTTTTATGTATAATGTTCTATCCACATCACGTCACAGACACAGTGCTGTCAGAAAACTCAATGTCCATTGCAAATGCAGTACAGATATCTTATATAGCTCATCCAGAATCAGATAAACATTTAACCATGGCGATTTCATTCTGGTTAGATTAAAAATCCAGAATGCCTCTCTCCATGGTACCAATATTGTTCCCTAAAAAGCATTTGAATAGCTTCTGTTTCTTCAATTTTAAGGGCTGAAATATAATCCGAACATCCAGTGCAATGTCTGATACCCCTGCACAATAATCAAATGATTCTCATATTTTTATCTTGTGGGTGGTCCTAGTGTATAAATAAGAGACACTATTGCAACATTGTGATAAAAACACAAAAAGGTACATTAGAGGATGACCCTGCTTGACACCATTTTACTGCTGATACTTTCAGATGAATTGCTATTGTTTAGTGAAGTTAATTAAATCTAAGAAACAAATATGTAGGAGTGGAGCGAAACGAAATAAGTCAGAAGAAACTATAACACAAGCAAAGTCATTACCATGAAAGAGTTCTATGCTATAACATTTGAGTAAGGAAATATATATGTCATGTTGGATTTGATCTCTAAAGTATAATAGGTATTTTGCTGGCTGTGATTTCATTTATTGTACCTACATGGATCATAGGTCATACAGTAGTTATTCATGAGATCTCATCAACACCACAGAGGTCACTTGAGATGTAGCTTTCAGCAAATGCATTCAAATTAACCTCCGTTTTGTAATTTCTGCATTAAACAACTAATGTGTTTGACTTGACCGACACTTTGCTTTTCATTTGCACATTGATAAGGTGACAAGTGAAACTTATGCCCACACCACACACCCTGGGAAACATAGGTGCAAAATATCTTGAAACATTGACATGACCAGATGTTAGCTAAAATGCCGTTCTTGAAATTGATTTACAAAGCATGGTAAATATACCCTAAATGCAGTTTCAGCCTTGTATGCAAATACAACACCATTTGATATATTTGCTGAATGTGAATGTTATTTTTGGAATATAAATGTAACACACTTTATTGCTTAATCTTCCAAAGGCTTCTTACATACTGTAAGATATAAAAGTTCAGCTTATGAAGGTTTATCAAACAAAATGGACAGCGTCTTTGTTTTATATTGTATTTTAATTTATATAATGCTTCCCATGTACAGTACAGTATGTAGGACGTTACAGAGACACAAGACATAATACCGGGAAGAAACATACATGAAGGTGGACATTGGATGATATGATTTTCTATTCCACAGAGCTTATAATATAAATGGGCATCATGTTGGGAAACACAGAGAGACAGAATTAGTACTGTATATGGAATTAAACATTATGTAGGGTAAGTGCATCTACAGTGGGTCAGGTGGTCATGTTAAGGGCAATGGAAATGTTTCATTTTAAAAGTAACTTTTCTAGTGAGTTTTGAAGCTTGGAAGAAAGGGAGCATGGTGGATAGTAAGGGATAGTAAATTCCAGAGGTAGGGGTATGAGAGAAAAAATGTAGATGGGACAGAGAAGTAGAAACATGTTAGACAGAGATAATGCAAGTTTGAAAATAACCCAGAAAGCGAGTAAGCACATAGCAAGAATAGAGAGCCAATCTGCAGGTGCTCCTAATTCAGACTGAACTCCTGATTGCAAGGTGGTTTGAAAGGCAGCCAGCAATCTGCCAGAAGATAGACTGTCCCCAACCAGTAAGGACGTGTAACGGATCCGCACCTTAGTTTATTGCTTACCTTGCCTTACAGACCTGTGCAGTCCTGGAACACTTCCCCTGATATTTACTGCAGCCTGGATTCACTCACTAAAGCAATTCTTTCACACGCCCCTTCTGCTATTGGTTCACTGACCTTTAAATACAGCCTTCCCACAATGCTTCCCTGCCGAGCATAATCCTTCCTGGATGTCACACGTGTTCTGCCGCAAGCCCTAGGCTTGGCTCCGTTGTGTATTAACCTCTCTAGTTCTATTCCCTTGTTCCTGAGGCCTCAGACTGTGTTCCCTGAGTATCCTGAGTATCCTGAGGCCAGCTACTACTCTCTATATAGAGGCCTGCTTTCCTGAGGCCTGCTGTACGTCCATAGCAGAGGCCTATCTACTGGTTCCTGAGGCCTGCTGCTTGTTTCATGCAGAGGCCTGTTCCTGACTCCTGTGCTGAAGCGGAGGACTCTCCAGTGTGTACTTCAGCTCCCTGTTTCCTGAGGCCTGCTGTCCTTCCATAGCAGAGGCCTGTCTACCAGTTCCTGTGGCCTGCTGCTCTCTCTCCATTGCAGAAGCCGTGTCCTGGTTCCTGTGCTGAAGCGGAGGACTCTCCAGTGTGTACTTCAGCTCCCTGTTTCCTGAGGCCTGCTGCCCTTCCATAGCAGAGGCCTGTCTACCAGTTTCTGGGGCCTGCTGCTCTCTCTCCATTGCAGAGGCCGTGTCCTGGTTCCCGTGCTGAAGCGGAGCACTTCTAGTGTATACTTCAGCTCCCTGTTTCCTGAGGCCTGCTGCCCTTCCCTTAGCAGAGGCCGGTCTATGAGTCCTGAGGTCTGTAGCTCTCTCTCTCCTTGCACAGGCCCGCTCTGGACTCTTGTGCTGAAGCACTGGTATACCAGTGCTGCCAGGCGGTGTGCCCACTCCGGTCTGCCTATCCCTTCCTGTGACCAGTACCATGGGCTGTGGTCGCCGCACGCGCAGAACCCGCTCCCGCCCTGCAGCTATTACGCTGAAGCGGGACCTAGTTGACTCCCTATTGTCGAAACTCCGCTTGGATAACATTTACCCTGAAGTGTCCAATCCTGACCCTGGCTTGTCCACTGATGATGCTGCCTTCTCCAGTCCCGACCCTGCTATGTACGACTACGAACTGCGCAATGCGGATCAGCCTGCGCGGTCTAAGGTCGGTGCTTATACAACCCCACCTCAGCCACGCGGTCCGACCCAGGTTTGTGGCGAGCATAACCGTGACAGGACGCTGGTTTGAATGGTTCCCCAAGACTTCTGGATTTAGGGCTTGCTGGGGCCCACACCCAGCAATGAAATATCCACAGTCTGTAGAGGAAGCAGGACTTATCTGTCCATGAGGAACCTGAGTTCCACACGCTGCTGAGGAAGCAGGACTTCCTGTCCATGAGGAACCTGAGTTCCACACGCTGCTGAGGAAGCAGAGCTGCTTTTCTGGAAGGTGTCACAGTTTCAGAGGGATTACCTTGAGACTCCTGGGATGGATTCCCTGCATCTCAGCTAAGGACATTATATTTTAATTTCAGATACTGTATATGCGTAATGTCTCAAACTAGACGTAGCCTAGCTACCCAGTTGATTATTTAGGGTGATTGCTGTGTAGCTAGACTCTCTAATGTGGAGTAGATTTTTCTTTTATGCTTTATGTTTTGCCTCAAAGGCTTTGTTGGGAATGTGGAGAAATAAACCCCCAAAGGATTTGTTACAGCCTCAAATGCACTGTGTGGACTCTTACTGACCCTACTGCGAGGCCGTCCTGCCACAATATATATATATAAGTATTTTATATGTATGTAATTTCTTTTTTAATGCTTATATTATTTTTTAAGACAATGGCCTACAGCCCTATTGGCTCACTTTGGCTAATAGGGCTGTTTGCCATATATCACCAAAAAAACAAAAGAGCACTTCAGCACCCCCTTCCCCATGGTGTTATACCTTTTAACACAGATGTAGCATCTTGTATGTATCATCTGCCGTAGGGCATGTGCTGGTTCACAGTTTGCAAAGCCTTGACCGTCCATGGCGCAGTGTATAGCAGTCGGTAATGGCCCATCGGGATTAACACAGCGGGGGTCCCTGCTTCTGCATGGGACTCGCACTGTTTGAATCCTACCGGGCTGCACCTGTCTGTAAGAGACGCGCAGTAAGAATTAGACTGAATCAGTCACTCTACCTGCACGTCTCTAACAGGCGATCGGGCAGCTTTTATTTTATTTTCATAACACAGTATTGATGCAGGCATATGGAGAGTCCACAATGGGGTCTCTGTTAAGGCTGTCACCATAAAGGTACTGCTGTCCTTCCTTTACCATAGTTGAGGCATTCCCACAGAAGTGCTTGTAATTTAAACCCTATTGGACTAAACAGTTTTATTACCAGAAGATCCATTTCTATTTATCAAGATTTCCTTACAGTACAACCACACATTATAGAGGTTACACACCACCGTACAGTGTATAGCAAATAAAAATATCACTTGTGGGTAGAGATTGGTGAATCCGCCGAAATCCCTTTCCCGGATTTTCGTTGATGTTACCCTCAAAATCCGTTTCAGTGGACAGATTTGTAGAATCCCATCCGCGGATTCAGGAATATGTTGGCGGATTCTTAAGAATCCACAAACGGATTGCTGAATCCGTGGACTGGATTCTACCAATCCGTCCATGGGATGCGGAATACGTGGAGTGCATTGGTAATAACAATTTAAAAATCCGCAGGACGCAAATCGCCCTTTTTGACATTAATCGTCTGAAATCCACGGACTAAAGGAACCGGCTGATACTAATTTGCACAAAAGTTTGCCCATCTTTACTTGTGAGCACATTCACATGTCTCCAACAGGTCAGCAACCCTGCCTTCCAACATTATCTCTTAGGCCTCGTTCAGGGTGCTGGCTTCGGGGGCAGGGCGTGCTGACGTGCGTGCTGCCGTGAGCAACAAAGTATTCAATTTGAATACTTGTTGTCAGGGTAGCTACTGCCCTGCCTCCGAAGCCAGGAGTTGCTGCTGACGACAGCTTCAGTAAAAGAAAATTTCGTTTCTTGGAGCTGAAGCAGCGTCACAGGGACCAAGGCAGCCAATGAAATCATTCTTCAGAATGATTTCATGACTGCAGCTTGGATACTTTACCCTGCCGTCTGTAGCCCCGCCCCCTCCCCAACGCTGAAAAGTCTGCTGGGGGATAATCACATGTCGCCCAGCAAACTCCCAGCACTGCCTGCCTCCCGCCCTCCCTCCGAGTCCTCAGCTGGCTCCCTGAACGAGCCCTTAGCATACAGTGCTTCCTCTGCAGCCAGGGATTCACCCTGCCTTCCCACATTATCTCTTAGCTTAGCATACAGTGCTTCCCCTGCAGCCAGGGATTCACCCTGCCTTCCCACATTATTCTAGCATAACGTTTTTTTTTTTTTTTATGCTGCCCTCAGCCAGGGTTCACCCTGCCTTCCCACATTATTTCTTAGCATACAGTGCTTCCACTGCAGCCAGGGATTCACCCTGCCTTCCCACATTATCGCTTAGCATACAGTGCTTCCACTGCAGCCAGGGATTCACCCTGCCTGCCACTTATCTCTAGCTTAGCATACAGTGCTTCCACTGCAGCCAGAATTCACCCTGCCTTCCACATTATTCTTAGCATACAGTGCTTCCACTGCAGCCAGGGACTCACCCTGCCTTCCCACATTATCGCTTAGCATACAGTGCTTCCACTGCAGCCAGGGATTCACCCTGCCTGCCACATTATCTCTTAGCTTAGCATACAGTGCTTCCACTGCAGCCAGGGATTCACCCTGATTCCCACATTATCGCTTAGCATACAGTGCTTCCACTGCAGCCAGGGATTCACCCTGCCTTCCCACATTATCGCTTAGCATACAGTGCTTCCCCTGCAGCCAGGGATTCACCCTGCCTTCCCACATTATCGCTTAGCATACAGTGCTTCCACTGCAGTCAGGGATTCTAGGAAGTTACATGCAAATGTGCACAGTGTCACCTTTCTTCCATCCCCATTGAAACATTGGGCACTATATTTTTATGTCATTTCCCAGAATCCTGTCTGCAGTGGAAGCACTGTATGCTAAGATAATGGGTAAAGGCAGGGTTGCAGACCTTTCTGAGACGTGAATGTGCTCACACGTAACATTTGTATTTTCTTTACAGTACAACATTTTATTGAGAGATCTGTAATACTGTGAACACAATAGCAGAGACGTGTTTAGAGGTTGTCAGAATGATTATGCCTTCGGTATAAAATGTAGTTATTTGTGAAGATGGTAGGTTGAAACCCGGGAAGGATTTAATTTCCTCAGGAATCTTCTTTTTGTGTAATATCACTGTTTGTTGTAGTAAATATTAATATATTGGAACTGAGGGTTTCAACAGAATTGAACAGCACTATTTTGAGCTCCAGGAACCCTGCTCCTGTTCCTGAGACCCTTACGGTAAGTTACCGTTATTATTTCCTGATTTGTAGAGGATTTAACTGGCCATCTATAGGAAGCAAAAACTGATGCTGTTGCAGCTTCATATTTGCCAAAATTTCGCAGCCATTTTGTTTCCCCTGAGAGAGATTAAGTCCAGTAACTTCACCAGACGTATCTGGGAACTAGGGGGATACCAGAGCTGAAAATGGTGTTTAACTAAAGGGGAACCCCTGTTTAAATCATGTAAAATTTGGTTAAAAAATAAGTAGGAGGGGAGGCCATGCGGTGGTGTATGGAGGCTTGAAGTTTGAGCTCCAGCCCGCCGCGCAAATAATTAAATAAATATCGGCACTTACGGCATAAAAATCAACGACAATAGGCAGCCTTTGTTGGTGGAACAATAGTGATTTCGCTGTCACAGAAGGGGCAGAAAAGTTTCTTCATGGCTAGCTACTTTCATAAAAAAACCCGCAAGGCACCTGCAGCAATGGCGCACAGACGGGAAAGCAAGGAGAGCAGGCAAGGACAGACCCCCCCCCCCGCAAGAGAAACGATGCTGGCGAAGCTGACACGGACTCAGAGATGGATGTTGGCAGATCGCCTTCAGAGCTGGAGACCAGGAATGGGCCAGGGTGAAGGACAAAAGACCTATGCGGAGAATGCGCAAGTTCTTTAAATCAGAACTCTGGGCCCTAAGAAGGACCTGAATTCCCTGGGAGAATGGACCAACACTCTGGAGGTGAAATCGATGAGACTACCACTGACTTACAGCACACCAAAGCAGAGGTGGCCTCCCTCACAGCACAACTAAGATACATGGGACAATTATTAAAGAATTAAAGCCGTCAAAAGCACCCGGCCCAGACGGTTTCTCTTATCAGATATTTGGAGAGAGTTGCACCCTCTGGAGAGGGATTATACATTCTACTCCCACCCCCACAATTCATACAGCAGAATCGACTACTTCTTCATTTCTAGTAGACTGGTCCCGTTGGCCCTCTTAAAAATACCAGAAATATGTGAACACATAGGTCAGGAAATTCATCAATTCTTTGAAAAACCACTTATCAGATATTTGGAGAGAGTTGCACCCTCTGGAGAGGGATTATACATTCTACTCCCACCCCCACAATTCATACAGCAGAATCGACTACTTCTTCATTTCTAGTAGACTGGTCCCGTTGGTCGCCCAAGCGGAAATCCATGACATTTCATGGGCAGACCACGCACCTATTGAGCTAAGGTGTAACCAAATTAAACACAACAGACTTGAGCAAACTGGAAACTAAATGAATCCCCTTAAAAATAACTCAGAAATATGTGAACACATAGGTCAGGAATTCATCAATTCTTGAAATCACACCGGGCTCTGTGGATCACAGTTGGTTCTCTGGAGGCTCATAAAGTGACCTTCGAGGCACCATTAATTACATCGCTGCAAGGCGTTCACGGAGAGGGACGCCAAATTGTCACCCTTCAATCCAAATTACACTCCCTCTCCACGAGCCGTAAAAAAAGCCAGACCCACAAACTTAAAAAGACTTGAAAGACATCAGATCAAATTAACATGCTTCTGACCTCTAAACCGACAACTCATTAGTTGGGTCTAAGAGGAAATTTATTAGAAGGCTACCAGGCCGGACACGATGCTATCTCGACGCTTCGGAATAGACAGCCAATTACAAATCCAGGCAATCAGATTGAAATCAGGCTCCACATCAGCCAACCAAAATCATAGTCGAGACGAATTCGTAAATTTTATGAATCCCTATACAATGGAGAGAAGAGTGCACACCACATCTAAAACGGTAAAGCACTAGGAATTTCCTGACTGCTCGAACTTAGCAAGCCTTACCAGGAGGACATAGAGAGGCTTGGCACAGACTTTACTATGGAGTAACTTGTTTCGGCCATTAAAGAATTAAAGCCGTCAAAAGCACCCGGCCCAGACGGTTTCTCTGGGATATATTATAAAAAATTTAGCAAAGTACTGATCCCTAGGCTGCTCCGCATGTACAACGCAATCCTAGCAGGAGCCCCTGCGAGATGCTTCGGGCGTCTATATCTTTAATTCACAAATCCGGCAAAGATCCGCTAGACTGCAAAAGTTATAGACCAATTTCCCTGATAAACACAGCTATTAAACTATACGCCAAGCTACTGGCCAATAGATTGAGTCAGATCCTACCCAGACTGATACATCCAGATCAGGTCGGGTTTATTAAAGGTAGACAAGCTGCATACAATACCTGACGAATCATTGATCTGATAGAATTGGCTAGCAGAGAAAAATCCCAAAATATGATGTTAAGTCTGGATGCAGAAAAAGCATTTGATAGGATCGACTGACCTTACTTAAAAGAGACGCTCGGGGCGTTTGGCTTCGGAGACAGGGTGAGTGGTACGATCATGGCACTCTACTCAGGCCCCACAGCTAGGGTCATACACCAGGGCTTTCCATCCTCCCACTTCCAAATTAAAAGTGGTACAAGACAGGGGTGCCCGTTATCCCCTCTCCTGTTCGCCCTCTGTATCGAACCCTTAGCAGCACGGATACGAAGCTGTCCAGACATAGTAGGTATAGACATTAAATCACAATCCCACAAAGCAGTCCTTTACGCAGATGATATTATATTATTACTCTCGCAGCCCCTCACCTCTGTGCCGAATCTCTTCAACTTGTTAGAGAAATTCTCCAAAATCTCGGGTTAAAAAATAAATCAGTCGAAGTCTGAGGCCCTCAACATCAGCCTCCCCAAGGCGATGGAGAAATTACTTAAGCTAAATTTTGATTTTAACTGGAAACAAACCCAGATTAAATACTTGGGAGTCCACATTACCAGAGATGTCAAAGACCTATATAAGGCAAATTATCCCCCCTTAATTCGATCTCTCAAAGCTGACATCCTGAAATTGTCATCCCAAAGAATATCTTGGATAGGCAGGATACAAAGCATAATGATGAATCTTCTTCCCCGCATCCTATACCTACCTATTCCAAACCCTTCCGGTGCCACTTGGACTGAAAGATTTACTCTCGCTTCAGTCAGACATCTCCAAATTCATCTGGGGGGGGCAAAAAACCGAGAGTAAATAACTAAATAATGAAGCGACCTTCTACCGAGGGAGGCCTGGCGGTGCCCTGTCTGTTATCCTATTACAAAGCGGCACAATTAAGCCATATTATCCAGTGGCATTCCAACCTTACATCGAAGACATGGGTGGAAATGGAGAGGGCGATTTGCTCCCCAACTGAGCTGAATTCTCTAATTTGGCTCCCCAAGAAGGCACGATTAGGTGCTGCCATGCCGCTTTCCTCTTTGACCAACTCATTGGCGATATGGGACACATCGAAGCACAAGCACCTCCTCACCACTAAAAATTCACTGATGTTTCCCCTCTGGAGGAACCCCGACTTTGCTCCAGGCCTGTCGCAAGGAGGTTTCTCTTTGTGGAGTAATAGAGGCTATTCACACCTTAAAGATCTGGAGGGCAACAGGGACAAGGTTAAAACATTCGAGCATATCAGATCCGAAAAAAATATCCTGCACTCTGAATTCTTTAAATACCTTCAGATCCGAGCATTCTATAACAAATTCGCCCCCTACCCAGCATTAACTAATTTCGAGAAGCTCTGTCTGGCAGATACCGACACATCAGGACTCACATCGCAGTTATATGGAGAGGTGGTCGGTTCTGTAGATCCCGATAAGGTGCACCCGAGATACAGATCTCAATGGGAATCAGATCTTGGTGAATCCCTAGAAGATGAGGTCTGGAACGATATATACTTGGCTACAGCCAAAAGCTCAATATGCGTCACGCTAAAGGAGAAAACATATAAGGTCCTAATGAGATGGTACCACACCCCATTAAAATTATCGAGGCATGTGCCAGGACTCTCCCCGCTGTGCCCTCGACAGTGCGGAGAGTCGGCCGACCTTTTCCATATCCAGCCCGCGAATCACCCCACTGTGGGAAGAAATTCGAGATTGGACTCAGAGGATCTTAGGCCTCCAAATTCCCCTCGACCCGTGGCTGTTTCTTCTAAATAGAGCACTGGCGGGGTTGCCAAAAGCCAATAATAAATTAGTTGGGCACATTGCCCTGGCAATGCGGTGCGAGATCGCAGCAATATGGAAACGTAATGAGATTCCGTCTATCCCCAAAATTCGGAACAAGATTTGGTACATCTGCCAGATGGAAAAATTAACAAGTCTGGTTAATGACACTGGCAGCAACTATCTAAAAGTCTGGATACCCTGGCTGGCCCAAACAAATATCCCCGGAGTGGAGCGTAACACAATATGGCACTGATAATTTCAGATGCGTTCTCCTTTGGTTTGGCGCATGCCACGATCTTACAGAGAGAACACAGATAATACATATCGCCGAGCTGCAAAATAAGTAACAAACACCAAGGAGAGAATCTGCCCTGACAGAGAGTTTATGGAGACCCAGGCGGGCCAGAGCGACCCCCCACCTTCCTCCCTAACACCCAGGATTCCCAGGCCTTTCAACCCCCCAATGGCCCCCCCCCCCCACCCCTCCCCCCCCTCTCTCTCCCCCGAGTCTGTCCTGTCTGTCCTAACTAAGAAAGAAGTCGCGTGTCATCAAAAATCACCCGTTGTCCCTGTTCGTCTTGTTGCATGTTAATTCGCCTTTAATTTCAACGCAAGGCTCTATATGTACGGTTCAACTGTTTCACTCGCTCACTGCATATGTTATTATTATTTTACTGTTGTATCTGAATATTTTTCAAATAAAAACTCAAGTTATAAAAAAAAATGAGTAGGAGGAACAACTCCTTCGAACAGAAAAACTTTTCTGAATTTTCAAAGAAATCAAAACAGACTAATGTTTGCTTTGGAAGATTATTAGTTTTTTGTTTTTCTAAAGTCTTTGTTTACAAAATGTATGTTTGTGTGCTAGGTAAGATTGGCCCTTTGATGTCAGAATATCAACATAAAGAAATCAGTACCAGAATCTGTGTCAGAAACCCTTTGTCTATATCAGATTATTGATTGGATTCTCAATCTCACAGCTTTCTCACCTATGATCTATTGAAACTACTCCTGCAACAATCATCTCATTCTCTCTGTAACTTTGGAGTCATGAAGGAATTTATTTCCCCCCTTATAAGACATCTACACTATGGGGGGGGAATATTTGCCTCCCACTGGATCAAAATAATGTAAATACAAATGTAGCCATGCCACCTTTGGCTACTAACCTGCCATACTCCTGGCAGTAAGCATTGCTAAAATCAGGCTACCAGTAGTCAACATGGGGTTTCCCCCCTCTTTAGTGCTGCACTTGAGTGACAATGGGAGGTGGTTACATTAGGCCTGAGCATGTCCAATCATGTGACTGACCTGGTGCCACCCTCCTAGCTATATTTAAGGGCAGTGCCGTCCCAAATTTAGTAGTGCCTCTACCCACTTGAGAGAGGCAGGTCACACAGCCAAGAGCCTGACTATTGGGCCTTCTCTGGTCCTCTTCCCCTCAGGGGAGAGTGAGTGTGTACCATACCTCTGCCCCTGCTAGAGGGGCAGGGAAGAGCTTGGACTGCTGCGGGTGCCCTTGGCCTGTAGTGAAGGTCCAGGGACCATCCTTCAGTGAGTAGCTGACAGTTGCTGCATTGGGCAGAACCCTGCCATGTACTGTGCTGCACAGAGTGAGAGAATAAACTGTTCCTGTTGTTATACTCCCGCCTAGTGTGTGATCTTACGGGGGGGGAGAGGTGATAGTTCTACTGTAGGAGATCATCTTCACCTATCTGGAGATAACAGCATATTGAGGCACTGCACTGTAAGAGAACCATGTGCGTAATGTACTCCAGAAACCTGATCCTGTGTCCCCACTACCATCGGCGGACAGCTCAGCCCTCCTGTTACCAGCAGGTAGCATGCACCACATGACCAGTAATGGCAAAAGTTACAGTTACACAAATATAGGATAAGTATCTGTCGTCTAAATTTAGCATAGGTTGAACTTGATGGACATATGTATTTTTTCAACCTCTTCTACTATGTAACTATGTAGCTTCATTTCAGTCTCCCTTCTTAAATTATTCAGCTAACTTACAAATACATTTCACATTACAGCTCAACCCCATTATAGGGTGGTCCTCGGGGGCCACCCAATCCGACCGTGCTATAACCAGGGTCTCGCCAATTTTTTTTAAAAAAAATGGCCACCGCGTACCCGATCGGGAGGAGGGGAGAGAAGGGAGGAGGGGGGGAAGAGGTGGAGTGAAGCACCGGTGGCCCTACATGTCCCCAACCAGCCACCTCACTTTCCCTAGCAGCTCCACATTGATCCCCTCACCGATCCCCCCCCAGCCCCGCACCAATCCCGATCCAGCAGCCCCATGATACCCCAGCAGCTGACACCAAAGGTAGGGAGATTGGCGGGGAGGGAGGCCGTGTGCGTGCTATGAGTGTGTGCAGTGTGCTGTGAGAGTATGCTGTGTTTGCTGTGAGAGTGTGCTGTGTGTGCTGTGAGAGTGTGCTGTGTGTGCTGGTGCTGTGTGTGCTGTGAGAGTGTGCTGTGAGTGTGTGCAGTGTGCTGTGAGTGTGTGCAGTGTGCTGTCACTGTGTGCAGTGTGCTGTGAGTATGTGCAGTGTGCTGTGAGTGTGTGAAGTGTGCTGTGAGTGTGTGCAGTGAGTGTGTGAAGTGTGCTGTGTGTGTGCAGTGTGTGCTGTGAGTGTCTGCAGTGTGTGGTGAGTGTTTGCAGTGTGTGTTCAGTGTGTGTGTGCAGTGTGTACGCAGTGTGTGGCAGTGTGTGTGCAAAAAAAATGTTTTTTTTTTTAAATATTCGGGGTCCACGCTCAAACCGCGTTATAAGCAAATCCGCGTTATAGCGGATCGCGCTATAGCGGGGTTGAGCTGTTACTAAATAGATTTCTTAGCTCTTATACATTACGCATGCCTTTCAACTTTATTCACAGGGAACATTAGCCACACCTTGTTTTTAAGAGTAAAAAAATTACCAAAACACAACACTTAGTTTGCACAGAAATTGAGCATTGTTTGGTTATCTAAACAATATGGTCTGTGTGAGGTTCTTTCACACAATGTATATAGGCAGGCATCTGGTCTAATGCTGAAAATCACTTCTATGTAATGCACTTCATCGCGGTTCTTGAAACACATTACATTAAATTGATTCATAGCAAAACATAAGTTTACTTTAGTTGTCTTCGTTTTCAGTAATATGTTGCACAGAATAAAAAATCATTTACTTTGCCTATACCATAAAGTCATCGACTAAAGCACATGTTCAATAGAATGTATATATTGAACAAGTATTGGTTTAACTGCTTAGCCATTTAGCATTTTTCAAGCGTTGTAGAGGATGGATCCAATACCAGTGCTCAAAAACCTATATTGAGCGTAGCTATAGTTATTATAATAAGTATTGCAATGTTCATAATGTATACATAAGAAAAAGATCCTCTATAGCTCAAGGCTATCTCACATATATGGCAATAAAAAAGTCAATAAACAATCCAATTTTCAATTGAAGTTGCATATAAAATGTTACTCGCGGATTCCATGTTGTTGAAGATATCGTTTGTGTGCTCCTGCCATGTGGGTTAATATGAAGAAACAAGCAAATATGCAAGTGCACAGTGGTTGAAAAAAAAAGGGCTGGAGAGCAAACAAAATACTGTATCTAGAAAAAAAATCTTTATTGGAACAGGTCCATCTTAAGATGAAGTGAGTGAACTCGGACGTGTCTCACATCTCATCATTGAGTAAAACCACTACATCAATTACAGTATTAAATAGTTGTTCTACACCGGAATTACCATAGGGTGTCCATCAGAAAACAGAGACACTAAACAAATCAGCCCATGTGGCCCATTCAGGTCTAACCGGTGTGAGTGGTACTCCCGAGGAGAGAGGAAGGAGTGGAGGAGGACGACAACAATGACTTCCTAATGTAATAGTATCTGCAGTTGAATATATGTTCACTCAAACCTCCCTCCAAATAAATTAGGGAGAGATGCCTGTGCTAAACAATTAACATGCCTGAGGTAATATAACCTCAGCTGATATGACATGGATCTAATTGCATTCTCTTCACAGGTATGTTTCTGAACTGCAAGTCCTGTTTAAAAAGGAATAACCCACCCGGCCTTTATTATTGATCTTTTGTTATGTTTCTGAAAAGGCAAACCCCTGCTGTTTAGTCTGCACACATACACACACATACACGCGGCTCACAACAGCTCCATGCAGCATTACCTACCTCTGGCATAATGAACATGGTATGTTTCTCAACTTTGTTCTTTCTCATGGTCTCATGGAAATGTACTCCCTCTATCAACTACAAACTCCTCCCTCCTGGCCCACACCCAATATCGGAACAAACAAGCATAGGGGGAGCATGGGATTAGAGAAGTATACAGCACATCAATAAAGACGATATAGTAGTGACAAAGGTACTTTTATGTTGGGCAGGGGGCAAAAATAGGATACTAACGTACTTACACGGCCATGTGTAAGCAAAGATATTACATGGTATCTAGCTTGAGGCAGTTCTAGCCCCTCCCAACGTCAGTGCAAGTGAATCAGTGTGATTTAAGAATATATATATATATATATATATATATATATATATATATATATATATATGTGCTCACACGTCCCAGTGTGAGTAGTTGCAGAGGGTTGGTAACTTTGGGGTTAAATTAGCCCATCCACATCTGCTGGCCGCACAATAGGAACTGCCCTCGAGCTTGACGTCAGCATGGGACTCACTCCCTAGTCTCAGGCGTCAGGCAGGGTCTCTCCCCGGTATTGTGGTGGAGGGGGGAGGGGAACAAGTGAGGCACGATTTCAGTGGAGTGGTTGGAAAATGACATTTATTAATTAAAATCCACAACAAAACTCACATACATAAAGGGTGAACCCCTGGCCTCCTCACGCAGTCCAGGATCGAGTATTAGCAGCTGTTTGCACCGTTCCCACGTCCGGGAAACAGGAGGAAGAAACTGTCCTGCTTGGCTACAAAGGCTGCTCTGCGATCCGGCTAGGGAAGCCTCCGTGGGACAAAATCAGCTAGTGTTTAGAGCAACGCGTTTCGCTGAGTAATCGGCTTCCTCAGGCGCATCTGCTAGAGAGCTGTTGTTGATATGATTGCTACATTGTAAGCACACTTTTGTTTTAAACTCAAGGTAAGCGCCTGGTTGTTTTTTCTATACCACACCCAATATCACCATATACCCTGGACTTCTCAAAAGCCTTGCACTATCCGCTGAATGTTGGTGGAGAACTCTAAAATCCAACACTCCAACCACCACTCACTCTAATGGCAAACACCACAAATTTACAACTTGCAAACAACTACTCAAATTTCTACTCATAATATTACTCTCTTTAGCAGGTGATATTGAACCTAACCCAGGCCCTCCCATTTCAACTATGTCCCATACCATGAGAATGCCACCTTTAAATTCCAAAAAGATCTTTCTGTAACCCATATAAATATCCGGAGCCTGCTGCCCAAACTGGATGAACTAAGAGCATGGTGCCTTATGCATAAACCCAAAGCCATCTTCTCACGGAAACATGGCTAACCCCTAGAACGCCTTATGCAAATATTGCCATTCAGGGATACTCAATTTCTAGGAGAGATCGGTCAAAGAGAGGAGGAGGGGTGTTATTTTATATTGCAGACACCTTACAATTTAAACTGTTAAATTGCCCCCCAATCCCACCCGCTTTTGAAATCCTAGTCGGCAAAATCTGCCTCCCCTTTTCTAAACCTATATTGGTTGCTGGCATCTACCGCCCCCTTATAGCCCTCCACAGTCCCTGACTTATCATCTGAGTTCTGACTCCAAAAGACTTTTCATGGTCCCAAGGCTCAACAAAGTATCCGGCCGCTCCTCCTTCTCTTACAGTGCACCCCAAAACTGGAACAACCTACCGGAGACTCTCACATCCACCACCAGTTTAAGTTCTTTCAAAACTAAAGCTATCTCACATTTTAATCTGGTCTGTAACTGTCACATACGCCTATAATATATGTTATCTTTAACTGTGCATGCAATGTCTTGTAAATAATGTATACCCTGTTCACTTATGTAACTGTATTTGTAACCATGTATTATTTGTCATCTTAACTGTATCCCCAGGACATACTTGAAAACAAGAGGTAACTCTCAATGTATTACTTCCTGGTAAAATATTTTATAAATACATTTTTATAAATAAATGGGAGATATGCTAATATGTATACAAAATATATTTTAAATGAGTTGCACATCCTAAAATATATCCTTAAAACCAATCAGTTTAAAGTCCCTTGTGATGAAGGGGGTACCGGTGTCAGACCCAACCGGATTCGAACCCACAACACTGCCATTTTGGACATCATTGAAATAACAAAAAACAAACAAATATGCCCAAAGCTACCTCCAATGTGATAAAAATACACAGTGCAATACCTATAAATCATCTTGAAAAAGGGTAATTTAGTTCAAACCTTTGGCCAAAGTGTCTACAGCCTGCTAGCCACTTCAAGGCATCACCATTAGCAGGTCATGCCTTGAAGTGGCTGTGTATTTTTGTCACATTGGAAGTAGCTTTTTTGTGTCACATTGGTAGTGGCTGTATATTTTTGTCACATTGGAAGTAGCTTTGGGCATCTTTGTTTGTTTTTTGTTGTATACATTTAGCCACACCCACTAGCACTCCTTTTGACACACACACATTTTATATATATATATATATATATAGTGTTCGACAAACCTATACATTTGCTCGCCCCTGGCGAGTGGATTTAACCCCCGGGCGAGTAAATATTTGCCCAAGCAGCATACGTTTGGTACTAGGTGGCGAGTAGATTTTTTTGTGTGGCGCGTAGAGTTTTTGGTGATTTGTCAACCACTGTATATATATATATATATATATATATATATATATATATATATATATATCACTGGGTGCAGTATTCCTCGAGTTTTGCAAAGGGCTTTGACACAGATGATCATTCTAATCCGCGTTTAACAAACTCCAGAGCTCTGGAATAGGGAACTGTCTTTAAAGCTGTTTCAGTCCTACGCTATCTGGAATATCCCAACGTGTCCATCTCTGCTCACCTCAACCCCCCTGGAATATCACCTGTTGTGTCCCGCAAGGCTCTGTTCTGGGCCCCCTACTTGATCTTCCCACAGCTTTGTAAGGAAGCTCAATACACATTGTATGCATATACACAATCCTATATCACACGCCATGAGCCTCTCTGACCTTCAACACATACTTCTCTGACTTTTTGAGACTCGAAATATTGGATTTCCCAAACAAACTGTTTTTAAACACTGACAAGACTGTACAATGGCATTTGGGACCAAGACTAAATTTGTAAGCTCCCAGTGACTGAGCTCCTGATTAGAACCAACGCTACCCACAATCCTAACACCTGTCCTAGTTTAAATCCTGGGCTTATGGTTTGACTCCCACTTAACATTCGGATGCACATTGAAACCCTGACAAACCAAGACTATGCCAAAACTAGGGGTACTTTACAGGAACAAATCCTCCCTTAGTCCTCCTGGTCAAGAAAGCGTATCGCACGATGCTAATGCCAATTATTGACTGTGAAACATAGTATATGGCTCGCACCTCAAACCCACCTTCGCAAACTTGACACCTTCTACAATTAAATTTGTCTTTTTTGTTCTCCAATGCACTACACACACATCTCACTGTGAAATGCTCAAAGACTAGATTGGTCATCACTAGAGTCTAGGCGCAAAGTTCACCTTTCCTGTCTTGCCTTAAATTCTTCATGGGCAAGCTATCCAGCTACCTGAACAAGCTCCTCACCCCCTACCACTTGCAGCACTTATCACCTGAGATCAGACTCCAAAAGACTGTTCATGGTCCCAAGGCTCAACAAAGTATCTGGAAGTTCCTCCTTCTCCTACCATGCCCCCAAAACGGGACAACTTACCGCAGGACTCTCACATCCACCACCAGTTTAAGTTCTTTCAAATCTAAGGCTTGTCTCACATTTTAGGCTGGTCTGTAACTGTTTCATACGCTCATAATATATATTTTCTTTAACTGTGTGCACGCAATGTCTTGTATATAATGTATACCCTGTTCATTATGTAACTGTACTTGTAACCATGTACTATTTGTTTTACGCTTGTGCCCAGGACATACTTGAAAATGAGAGGTAACTCTCAATATTTACCTTCCTTGTAAAAAATTTTATATAAATATATATATATATATATACTTATATATAATACTTATATATATATCTATATATTTACTGTGTGTGTGTGTGTGTGTGCGTGTGTGTGTGTGTGTGTGTGTGTGTGTGTGTGTGTGCGCGCGTGTGTGTGTGTGCGCGCGCGCGTGTGTGTGTGTGTGTGTGTGTGTGTGTAAAAAAGCAGCAAGCACTTCAATGCAGATATCCAGAAAGGCCTGTGCTAGTCCCATAAATAATGTAAAGAGTACGTTACCATCCAGCAGAACAGCAAAGACAGACAGCACTCAGAGGTAAGTCAGCAAAATAATGTATTGAAACAGACACAAAAATCCCCCAGGAAGGGATTTTTGTGTCTGTTTCAATACATTATTACGCAGGACTTTGTTCAACACAGCAGGGGTTAATAACATCGCAACTAAGGATTTACCCCAAACTTCGGAATTCGTTAGCCCTAGTGACTCCCGAACTAATTCTAACGAACCTCTACGAAATTCTTTGAGGTGGCTAAGAAATTAGATCGTCAAGTTGCGATCTAGCCACGGGACCTTAAAACCAAGACTGCATTTCTTGCGCTTGCATGCAAAGGACAATCTATTTCTTTCTCTTATCCCAGTAAGTGTTGTTTTAAGTGTATTCTGCAGTTCTCGTGTGTTTGTAAACCCAGGAAATAAATCACAATTTATTTTGCTCCTTGTTGTGTTCAATCAAGTACCCAGAAATATAAATGTGTTGATAAGTTGTGTCCACCGTGACAGTGCACCCACTCCATAGATAAGCCATATCTCTAGGATTCACTTATGGATAAGAATGAACTAATTCCGGGTTTGTTGGAGCACCCACTATCTTCATATGTTGAACTATAAAAAATGTAGTGGATTTGAGTTTTGAATTTACTAAGACTGTATGTCGTAATGTGAATTGGTAACACGTTTGTGAGGTCTTGTGACCCCCTGCCCCTTAGTTGACGCTCGCCAACTTCCCTTAATCAGTGGGTACTGGAACACACATGTGAATGAATAGTTTGTTGAGAGAACTCTTCCCCCCAGGGAGGGTGGAGGTGCATTTACTGCTACAGAGCATGGGAAGTATATATACATTGGGGGGGGGTTGCTCTGTTTTTGTTAGATTTTTTCACTATAATTAATAGGACACATCTGTTTCTTATACAGTTTTAGCTTCACTGTAGCTCATACATAGCACATTAAGTTCTTCTTAAAGTTCAACCCCTTTTAGACAGTATAATAGTGGTACTGTAGGACTTATTGAAATGGGTCTACCGTATTGTGGTTGTAGCATTAAAGATATTTTGACCAAAGTATTTAACTAAATGACCCATATTTATGAAGAAACCATTTAGATAAAATACATATTAATGTACTAGATGATTTGTCAAGTTGGATGTAGCATTGGGGCCTTTTTGTCTCCTGCAGCATCAACAACTCCAACATTCATTCAGCACTTAGAGGTACAAACGCCCTCATCACTCAAAGTGTTAAAGAAGCCAGTTAGATTGCTAAGCTATGCACATTTGTGTATTTTTAAACAATGGAGGACTGCCTCATTTACTGAAGCTGACCTTTGATTAAATAGAGCTGAATAGAACTGAGCAAGACATATTGATATTGATTGAGGTTGAATCTGCAGCGACCATGTGGTATTCTTGATTTTTTTAGACATATTATTTTAATGTTCTGTCTTTGCAGAACATCATACTATATATGCCGGGTGCACTCCAATGCAGAATATTGATAACACCGGTCCAATAGTGGGTGCTGAGGTTAAGATGAATTTATGACAAGGCTACATTAAACCCCCAAAACTCACATTGCTAATATGTACCCTAGTGGGAGACTTATTGATCAAAGGGAAAATTGCATTGTTTGTATGCAGTGATATTGAACACAGAAAATAGCTACAGATGTATGTATGTATGTCTTTATTTATATAGCGCCATTAATGTACACAGCGCTTCACAGTAGTAATACACATGACAATCATATAAATAACAAATAATACAAAAAACAGATCATGGGAATAGTGCTTTAGACTTAAAAAATAACATTTAGGAAGAGGAGTCCCTGCCCAGAAGAGCTTACAATCTAATTGATAGGAGGAACATACAGAGACAGTACAGTAGGAGGGCGTTCTGGTAAGTGCGCCTGCAAGGGGCCAAGAATTATGTATCAGGTGTATAGTATTAGGCTGCGCTTATAGTGCCGGTGATGGCGACAGCAATGCGATGGCGACACTGACATCACGCTGCGGTCGCTGGGAAAATCAAATTGAAGTGACTTGCAGCGATTGCGACCAAGCCGTTGCGTCGTCACGTCGATCCTACTATAAGCGCATGTGACGGCGTCAATACATTTGTTTTGACACGATGTCGCAGTCGCCGGCACTATAAGAGCGGCCTTAGCCACAAAGCTACTTATATGCTTCATTAAGCAGTGTGTTTTATGGTGGGTCTTAAAGTAGGATAGAGAGGGTGCTAGTCGGGTGTTGAGGGAAAGGGCGTTCCAGAGATGTGGGGCAGTCAGTGAGAAAGGTTTAAGGCAGGAGAGGGCTTTCACATATAACATCAATCAGATTGCAATTTGTATTATATATTAAAGATAAACTTCCATGTAAAAAGTGTGAGTCATCCTTCCTAGTACAAATGTATCATGACTAATGGTACATTATTTTTAAGTAGGTACAGTTAGTGTGAAACAGAGTGCTTTTGTGGCAACTTAGAAATAAGCCTATTATTCACTTATATACAACAGTATAAACTTGACCATTGTAATGGCTTCCTAGTTATATGTTAATTTAAAGTAATACATGTGCTCATATCTGCACAGTTTACCGGTTGCTAAAATGTACTGTAGATTGACAGGGTCAAAAATACCTTTGCGGTTCTTCAGATTATACAATCCAATTATATTATGCTTTGATATTTCAGGTCCATATCTGTATTTCATATTTTAACTATAGAAAGGTTAGATTTATGTTGCCCACATTGTATATTTAAAGTTAGACCACAACGTTTACATTTCCTAAAAGTCCCTGTTCTTCAATATTTTTGTTGTGACCAGGAAGAGAACCTTTTGCCTAATTTGCCATGTTTAATGTAATATTTCAAAACAAATAATAAATGTGTGGGCTAGCTCCAGAGACACCCTACTTCAATACTATGTAATTAAAATAAAATAAAAATAGTGCGATTGCCTGAGGACCACGTCTGTCTGCTCTCAAAGCGCAGCTCTTCTAGACTGGATTGGCGCGGTAGGATTAACACAGTGGGAGTCCCATTCAGAAACAGGAACCCCCACTGTGGGAATCCTGATGGGCCATTCGCCCCTGCTCTGCACTTGGCTGTGATCGCTCCACATTTGATCTGCTGTTCATCAGCACGTGTGGAACAGGGTAGAGATACAGTACCGCTGATTGCATCTGTAGCAATATATTTTGGCTGATAAATTCTTTCTTAATGATGATAAATAATGCATCAAGTTTATTCTTAATAAACATTTTGTCCCAGACATAGACAGCTCAACTTTATAGGTTACTATTGACTTATAATTAATCCACTGTATAAGATCTCATAAAATATAAATTAACACTTGTATTGGGACATGAATATAATGAAAATTACTTGTCTTAAAAATCCAGTTTTAGAAAAGGTTAATATGTTTACTTCCAGAATTAAAATATCCACTTTGCTAAAAAGCTATTTTCTTTGTCCAACTTATCAGTTTCTGTCTTAATTACACTTTTCAGATGATTACGGTGATTAAGAGTGAACAGTGATAATGCATTAAGGGTATGTAAACCATGTTTACTCTAATTTATTACACCAAGCAGACTAATCTCAGTGTTTGCATAATCTAAATGTTGGCTGCTTTATTAGTTTTTCTTTAGAACAAATTTGTGATTCTAATACACACAAAAATAGAATTGTTAAATGAGATAAAGTCTTTCTGGATTGTTTCCAAATTATTGTGCATGGAATGCTAATTCTTCTACTAGTATAATCAGGATAGTTATTGCCTACTAAAGAATTATAGGAAGTAGCAGAAAAACTGAAGAGTGTTTAGTATAAAATATGTATTTGGTTACACCTAGTACGTCACCTCAGAAGATGTTGGGGAGTTATCATATCATTGCATCCAATTCTTATGTCCTTAATTTATAATAAATTAGAAAGAGAGAAAGGCAATGTACATGGGATCATGTGACAGACTCCATTTTGACTTGCTAGACTCCATCTTGTCAGGAAGATGGCAGCTAGAGACAGGATTTTATGAAATCTGTGGAAGTTATACAATGTAAGAAAAACAAGTGAAATGGAGGAGAAACATCATCGTCTTGGTTAGTTTTGGATCTTTTAGGTGGTCTGAACCTGTGTAGATCACTCCTTCACCTTACACCAAGACCACTTTCTGAATGCCAGGTGCAAAAGGAAATTTTACATCAACTGAGCCTTTTTGAATATGTATCTAGTATTTAAAATTGTCACATTATAGACACCATCCTTCCTTTTTGACTAAATCTAGACATAGATAAGAGGAACAACATCACATGTGTGGAATTGATCACTCTTTGTTTATGTATGGGCATGTATGTATAGATATACTGTATGTACTGTATGACTATGTGCTCATATGTAATATAGACCAAGACAAATGTATTTATTATTTCGGACTGGCACCCAATTTCTTCAGCGAAAATAGAAATAACATCAATAATATATGTTTTCCTTGATGATAAGTAGAGGCTGTGCAATTTTTAGACACTGTGTTTGTAGCCCTGGTAGCTGAATGCTTCCACATAAATACAAATTACTCCACTGATTAGTCAACAGCTGACAGCTTAGGAGTCATCAACCTACACACCTCCCTGATCTCTAACAGGATTGGTGTGTAAGGTTAGACACTCCCACCAGACAGAGTATTTTATTCACATGACAGAGCTACGTACCTGACCCCTCACCCCTGACAAAGCTTTGGTAAACACACAAAATATATGTAGGGTTTTAGAGACGCCACAACAGTGGTGTCAACATGGGAGGCGGTTTTTCCTGAGAGGTATTCAAGATCTGGTTTTATATCAGTGTTTTCTCTACACACTTACACCTTATCTAACGCTTATCCTAATGGCTAATACTATTCTTCTCAACTAGATATATATTGACTGACGGTCTCAAACTAGTGCTTCACAGCCAGATCAAAAAACATCCTCAAAGGGGTACCTTAAATGTATAAGTCCATATGTGTAATATTGGTAAGAACTTGATTGTTTGTAATCAAGGTGAAAGGTGAGTATAGGTCTTGATGATTTTTGGTCCCTTAAACAGTAAAGTAAAGTAATATTCAGCCGTCTGGTTGAGTGAATGTTTCAAAAGGTTACAGCACTGCTGTAAGTGAGGGGGGAGGAGATGTAGGAGTGGTGGGTATGTTTGATAAGTCCCAAATGAATAACAGACAACCCAGATAACTCCCTCCCTTGTGCAATCACTTGTCTAGTCCCCTCCTTTTCAGACTCCAATGAAAAATAGCATCCAAAAGCATATAGATAAATGACAGTCATTGATGAATGGAATTAGTACTCACTGCACCAGTATGTGGATCAGCAATCTAGAATCCATCGGCGTGCGTACATCTCCCAGTAAGTGAAGCAAATGAAGAGCCCAGGCGAACAGGCCATGGAGAGCATAGCTCAGAAGCAAAAAACAGGAACCAGATTGAAATGCCAGTAAAAAGGTACGTTTATTCTTTAATGAGATCATCCACAACAAAGGAGTTGTACACGGACAGTCCTCTTACTCGTTTCGCGCTCCAGGCACTTTATCAAAGAGTGATAAAGCCACTGGAGCACGAAAACCTCAGAAAGTTTAGCAGAATTGGGAATCTCTTCAGAGGAATGAAATTAGTTTGTTTGGAGAATCGATCCACGACCACCAGGATTATGGTCATACCCTTAAGTAAGGGTAGCTCCACAATAAAATCCAGAGAAATATGAGTCCATGACCGATCCGGGATCGGGGGAGGTTGTTGTAACCCCATAGGATGATTCCTGTGAATTTTTATCTGAGCACAGATAGAAGAGATGGCCATGAAGGTCTTATCCTTCTTCCGAATCCAAGGCCACCAGAAAGTCTGTTCCATCAATTCGATGGTTCTCCTTTCTCCAGGGTGACCGGAGTACTTGGAGCTATTGCTCCATTCCAAGACCTTCCGTCGAAAGGCTGGCGAGACAAAAAGGCATCCTTCCGGAACCTCTAGGCCTGCTGGGATGTGGAATTACTCCTGAATGATGATGTCCTCCAGGAAGTCAAAAGGTGACCACCAAGATGATGTGTGAAGTCCTCTGCCATGTCATCAACCAGGAATTAGCTGTAAAGAGCATCTGACTTCACATTCTTGGACCCTGGTAGGTAAGAAATAATAAAATTAAAGTGAGAGAAGAATAATGACCACCACACTTGTCGCAACCCCAAACGACGGGCGCCCTCGATGTACAATAGGTTTTTATGGTCTGTGTGATCGGATTTTCGGTACCCTCCAGCAAGTATCTCCATTCTTGTAAGGCCATTTTTATGGACAAGAGTTCTTGTTGCCCACATCATATTTCCGTTTTGCTGGAGAGTGGAGAGAATTTTTTGGAAAAGAATGCACAAGGGTGCAACTTGGCTTTTGGGGTTTTCAGCTGGAATAGCACCGCTCTTGCCCCGAAATTTGATGCCTCTACCTCTAGGGTGAAGGGTAATGCAGGATCTGGATGCACCAGAACTGGAGCCGAAGCAAAGGCTGTTTTTAGTCATTCAAATGCCTCCACCGCCTCAGCAGACCATTGCGAAGGTTCTGCCCCCTTCTTGGTTAATGCAGTGAGGGCGCCAATATGGACTAAATCTTCTGGATAAACCGGGGGTAATATTCGCAAATCCAATAAACCGCTGAACAGCTTTCAGGCTGAGGGGATGTGGCAATTCCAGAACAGCTTTGACTTTGGCTAGGTCCATGGCTAATCCAGTAGCCAAAATTATTTATCCCAGAAACTAGGTACTGAACTGGTAAAATTGGCATTTCTCCAGCTTTGCAAATAGATGATTTTCCCACAATCATTTTAGGACCTGCATCACATGGCCTGGATGTTTCTGTGCTGATTTTGAGAAAATCAGGATGTCTCCCAGTAGAAGAGGACATACTTGTCAAGGAGATCCCTAAATACATCATTGACAAAAGTTCTGGAATACAGCTGGTGTGTTACAGAGTCCAAACGGCATAACAAGATATTCATAGTGCCCACGTGTATTAAATGCTTATTCCACTCATCACCCTGACAAATTCTCACCAAATTATAAGCCCCTTGTAAATCCAATTTGGTGAAAATAGAGGCTCCTTGAGACCTGTTAACGTTCAGAAATGAGTGGTAAAGGATGCCGATTATTATTGTGATTTTGTTGAGTCCTCGGTAGTCAATGCACGGCCGTAGTGTTCCAGTCACTAGTCACGTCACAGAGATGAGGCCTAAGTCAGATCTTCTCAGTTCCTGACCATCCTTTGTCTGTCACTAACCCTGATCTCTGCCTGTTGCTACCCGCCTGCCAGTCTGTCCCAGCCACTGGACTCCAGCCCCACAGTCGCTTTCCATGACAGAATAAGCAGGCCCAATTATTAAGCCATCTAGAACAGGATCTGGTCTGGCTCACCAAGTAAACACCATGGCACATGTTATTACAGACCTACAGGATGAAATGGGGCATGTATTTACTTGGTTTGGCAACGCTGTAACTCAGCTGCAGAATTGACGTACTCTTCAACCAGTCATGATTTTCCAGATAGCAGCTTCACCCTGAGAAATTCGGTAATGACGGACTCCAGTTCCAAGGATTTCTTAATCAGTGCAGACTCAACTTTCAGATGCAGCCAACAATCTATACTACTGAGGCTCCTAAATTAGGACTTATAGTTTAATTATTGAAGGATGCGGCCTTTTCCTGGGTATCTCTTTTTCTTGAGCAAAATAGTTCTCTATTAAGGAACCAGCAAGATTTCCAGAATGCTATGAGCCTGGTGTTTGATTACCCTAATTGTTGTGCTACTGCAGAAGCCATTCTGATAAACCTCCACCAGGGGAGCCGTACAGCTGCTGAGAATGCTGCGTAATTCCATAGATGGGTAGCTGGCATAACCTGGAATGAATCTGCATAGAGGCTCAATTTTCACAGAGGTCTGTAGGATCAGATAAAGGATAAACTTGCTTGGACTGTTGCTCCAACAGAATTGGAGGTTTTAATTTTCTTCCGTATCTACATAGATCTAAGAACTTCAGAAGTGAAAGTGGAGAGCCAGGGGTTAACCTCAGGCAGTCCGGGGCTATGAAGTTCCACTACTCCTTCAACCAGAAGGGCTTAAAGAGCTACAGTTTTCCCAGCTCCTGACATTGAAGCAATGCAAGTGAATACAGTTTGAGGACCAATCAGCTCTGTGGAATGAAGCTAACATCATTCATATAATTTATGTTAATTCTGGACTTTATCTAGCCAATAGCATTAACACGCCTAGAAGACCTTTGTCTGCTCAATGTCCACAGAGATTGAAAACCGTGAATGCTGTTCACTCTGACTGATTACAGTCCCTGTCACAACTAAATTTCCAAAGAGGATAGCAACATTCTAATCAGGTATCCTCAATTCCTTTTGACTATCAATCTTAAGGAGGGTACTTGCCGCATTTCTAAAACTGATATAATTGACTCAGATGCAGTGAGTAATTTTATGGACCTTGAATTTGCCCAAGATCACCTAGATTGATCGAGACCTAAAGTATTCCCCTGTAAAGATGGGAGTGGCTGATGGTTCCCCACTTCATTCTGGTTTCGTGACCCATGACATCTGAATGTAACTCTCATTATGGAATACGGGTACGATTTCGTTCAATCTCATTCCCTCACCTCAGTTTCCAGTTATCCTGGGTATTCCCTGGCTCGAGGTCTATTGCCCTCTAATAAATTAAAACACCCAGCCTGTCACTTTTCCATTGGAGCATTGTGAACTCTGTTGACTGCCCTCAAGAGGCCCACCTGATAGGATGGCTAGGTGCAGAATTTCTTCAACCCATTCTGGTACACTACAATCTCCATATTACAAATTTCAGGACATATGTGAAAAGAAAAAAGCTGATAAACTCCCTTCACACCGACCTTATGACTGCCCTATTGAATTGCTACCAGGCACTGCCATTCCCTTCGGAAGGATGTAAGGCAGGACATGATACAGTGTCCAATCAGATTGAAGCTGCACCTTCTGACCTGAAAATGTGATTGCACAGGGCATATATAAGGCCTTGACGTCTCATATTACTTCAAGAAGCCGACAAGCAACATCGTGTTGTGGATTTAACATGGAGCTACGGATTAACAGATGAAGATAGAAGATAACAGAAAATAAAGAAATAATGACAGATGAAGAAAGAAGAAGGTGATACAAGATCAAAGAAAGCAGAATTTTGTTACCTTTTCCGGATCTTCAAGGTGGATGGCGGTGGGGTGACTTTGACGTCGCGGTACGAGAGCTTCCTGATAGGCTAGGATTCGGAGGGTCAATGCTTCTAAAGGTAAGAAAAATATTGAATGTATGTAATGTTATTTTTACAGGGTTTTTGATTGTATTTTTGTATTTTCATATTTTTCATTGCCCATTGACTGCTAATGTATTAATGTGTGCCCCTTTAGGGTACAGATCAATACAGTGATAGCGAATGCATTTTTTGGCAAATGCTTGTTTTCAATGGAGTGTTATTTTTTATTTTTCTGTTTATTGTTTGTATTAAATTGTTTGTAATGTTGATGGCTTGTTTTTATTTATTTTTTAGATTGTTTAGCATTTTAAATTAAATATTTCTTGTTTTGGCTCCTGATTTAATTGATTGTTAAGTGTTTTTATTAATTAATTGATTTGTTGTCTACTGGTTAAAATTAATTAAGTGTTTTGTTGGTTAGTGCTTTTAATTATTTACTTGGTTGGCTAGTTTTTTTATTTCTTGAATTGTTGTGTTTAGGTGCTTGTGTATATGTTTTATTTTTTGGGCTTTATGCTTTTTTATTATGTTGACCATAGAGAGATATAGTGGTTTATCATGCCCATGTTATATGTGTATGATGTACCACTATGCCAATTAATGGGTACAGGGTGGGCATAGTGGTCCCTGGGTGGGTGGCTAGGCCTCCCGGGTGGGTAGCAGGGGAGGGTGGGTTAACCCCTTAATTACTATAGCGGTTATTAACCGCTAAGGTGGTTAGGGGCAATTATATTGTATTTTTTTATTTTATTCTTGGTGGCATCAGAGGACAAGGACCTGCAGTATGCTGACGATAATGCCCTTCATGATGGCAGAGGTAAGTAGAATGGTTTATTTACTTTATTTATGCTTGCTGGCTAATGTTTTATTTAATAATGAGCAAATTAGCTATTATCCATATCTGGATAATAGTTTTTTTGCCCATTACTGTACTGTAGTGTTGGGGGGGGGGGTGTATTTATTGCAATGTCTTCCAAATTAATTTTTTGTAACAGGATTGTTACCGCAGGCCAGCGGGGACCACCTGGGGACCCCCAGACACCCGCGGGGACCACCTGGATGTCCACGGACACCTGCGAGGACCACCCGGGGAACCCCGCTGGCCTCTGTTATCAATTATTTTTATAAAAAAATAAATGATTTATTTATTTATTTATAAAATATTTTACCAGGAAGTAATACATTGAGAGTTACCTCTCGTTTTCAAGTATGTCCTGGGCACAGAGTAAAACAAATAATACATGGTTACAAGTACAGTTCCATAAATGAACAAGGTATACATTATATACAAGACATTGCGTGCACAGTTAAAGAAAATATATATTATGAGTGTATGAAACAGTTACAGACCAGATTAAAGTGTGAGACAGCCTTAGATTTGAAAGAACTTAAGCTGGTGGTGGATATGAGAGTCTCTGGTAGGTTGTTCCAGTTTTGGGGTGCACGGAAGGAGAAGGAGGAATGTCCGGATACTTTGTTGAGCCTTGGGACCATGAATAGTCTTTTGGAGTCTGATCTCAGGTGATAGGTGCTGCATGTGGTAGGGGTGAGGAGCTTGTTCAGGTAGCTGGGTAGCTTGCCCAGAAAGTATTTGAGGGTGAGACAGGAAAGGTGAACTTTGCGCCTAGACTCTAGTGATGACCAATCTAGTTCTTTGAGCATTTCGCAGTGATGTGTGTTGTAGTTGCATTGGAGAACAAAACGACAAATTGAATTGTAGAGGGTGTCAAGTTTGCTAAGGTGGGTTTGAGGAGCCGAGCCATATACTATGTCTCCATAGTCAATAGTTGGCATTAGCATCTGCTGTGCAATACGCTTTCTGACCAGGAGACTTAGGGAGGTTTTGTTCCTGTAAAGTACCCCTAGTTTGGCCTAGGTCTTGGTTGTCAGGGTATCAATGTGCATCCCGAATGTTAAGTGGGAGTCAAACCATAAGCCCAGGTATTTAAAACTAGTGGCAGGTGTTAGGGTGGTGTTAGCGTTGGTTCTAATCAGGAGATCAGTCACTGGAAGCTTTACAAATTTAGTCTTGGTCCCAAATACCATTGTTACAGTCTTGTCAGTGTTTAAAAACAGTTTGTTTCGGGAAATCCAGTTTTCGAGTCTCAAAAAGTCAGACTGAAGTATGTGTTGAAGGTCAGAGAGGCTATGGCTGTGTGCATATAGGATTGTGTCATCTGCATACATGTGTATTGAGGCTTCCTTACAAGCTGTGGGAAGATCATTAATGAACACTGAGAAGAGTAGGGGCCACTATGTGGTTTTATGTGGGGGCACAGGGGTTGGGTGGGTTGTGTATTGATGGTTAGAACATATTGTAATGTTTATTGGGGATGGGGGGTTGAATGAAGGGCCAAGTACCCACTACTTTCACCCCCTCTGCCCTCAATAAACCTGTTATTGCACCTTAACCCTTTCATTGCCTAAAACAGTTACCCGCTAAGGTAATGAAGTTGACTGTAAATGCATTTTTATTGCATGGGATTCATGCCGGAGCTCTCCGGTGCTGATATTAATGGGTTTCAGCTCCGGAGACTCCGGAGACTCCCGGGATCAATACGATGCAGGAAAAAGTCCTGTCTCGCCGCTTATCGGCATCTTCTCACCACCTTCTTGTCAACTTTTCCTGGCAGGACAATTTTGAGGGGAAATCGCAATTCTAGAGCAGCGATTGGCCTCGATAAGCTAATCGGGGCTACAAGAATTACAGGAGTTTGAAAACCTGGTAAAAAGTGGCTTATCGCCGCTCGTTTGGCAATTTTTTTTTTCTCTGCAAAAAAAATTGCCGAAAAGGTCTTTTATCACTGACTTATCGGTGCTTATTGAATCGCTGTAGGCCTTTTTGGCAATAAGGCAGCAAAAAGTTGCTTGTCGCTGCTTACTGCCTAGGCCCCATACTGTACTCACAAATCCCCTATTGCTAATGTTGTTCTATGGAATGGTCAACTCTTTATCCCTAGCTGGCCTTTGGAGACACTCCCTAAATCACTAATGCTGCTGCTTTACACATTGGTTATTCCTACTATGTCCTAACGGTACCTTTTATTTTATTATTATTTTTATTTATAAAAGTGTTTTACCAGGAAGTAATACATTGAGAGTTACATCTCGTTTTCAAGCATGTCCTGGGCACAGAGTTATAACAATACATGGTTACATTAAATGAAAAGGGTTATACATTTAATTCACAGACATTTCATAAACAGGTGGAGTTGGAAAATTGAGTGCAGGGGATAAAGGGGCTGGTGAGTTTCAGATTGAAATAGAGCAGCAATAACATTGCCAAACATCATCGAATGGCAGCAAACGGCTCACAACCTTTAGCTGCCCCTCGGCTGCGCCAAAGGCTGTCCACCTTTGGGGTGACACACATGTACACGGAAGGGGTTCAGATTGAATGCAGCTGTGGATTCAAATTCCTTTGTCTTCCTGACTCATTAATATTCCAGTGCGTGGAGTTGATGTTCCACATAGTAGAAGCAAATGTTAACCCCTAGCACGCTGGTTCTGTGCAGAAGAGAACAGCTCTTTTGTAACCCCATCAGGCGTCTGCCTTTGGGGCAACACAGATGTACCTCCCTTCTAAACCTTGGGAAAATACACCCCCAATCCTGATCTATCTAAGTCTAGGTAAGGGCTTCATAGGGAGTTGGAAAGGTTAACCTTTTAGGGGCGTATTCTATATCAGCCAAGGCAGACAAAGATGACGCTTTCTTCCGAAATTCCACATTGAACTAAAAGGGGAATTTCGGCCAAAAACGTTTGCTTTATTCTGATATATAATAGCGCCGATTTGAAATCTATGGGGCGATCACGCAGTTTATAGAATAAGCTCTTTAGAGTCCAAAGAGCTGGCCATACACAGGTATATCAGCCACAGAATAATGTCCACTTACATTTACGTTATATAAAATATCCACTTTTCCACTTTAAAGGTTCCACCATTCATTATTATGAGAATCTGGGTAAAAACGATATAGAGAAACCTCGCTCAACATGAATCCAATTTGAACTGGGTTATACAGTACGTAGGAGGTAACTAAGAACAATAAGAGTGTACCGGAGACATACACCGGGAAAGAAATCCTATGTATTGTAACACCACCGTTTAGTCAATATTTAACTTGAGATTATTTGGTAGCCCATAAAATGTAACTTTAATTATGACAAAGTACAACAAATTATATAGATATGTACCATAAAATAGAATAGGTGTTAACATAACCTATTGTACAACATATGGAATCTGTACATTAAAGTGTTAGTATAGTACAGTGATGAAAAAAGTGTATCCCCCTAAAGGAACGTCTGTCTTAATGCTGTCTTAATGCTGGTATAAATACTTCAGCAGGAAATTGCACGTGTCATTTGTAGTCACTGGAGAATATAATAAACACCTTAGTTGACTGTTTAGAAAATGTGTAATAATAGTTTATCAAACTAGTGTGCCTGTTTCAAAGCACAATAAGAATAGACACTGTGATGAAATCTGATTATATTTGCTTGATAAGCTGGTTAGCCCATCAATCACTTGCTTTATATGGCACTGAGCCTTTTTTCGTCAATTAACTATACTAACACTTTAACGTACAGATTCCACATGCTGTAATAAACCAATAGGTTATGTTAACACCTATTCTATTTTATGGTACATATTTATATAATTTTTTGTACTTAGCAAAAATAAAAGTTAAAATGTATCGATTATCAAATAATCTCAAATCAAATATTGACTAAACTGTGGTGTGCACCATACATACTGCACTGTAGGGGAATCAGGGTAATGCACATATATTTTCATATTAATAACTGTGGAAGATACTGTAAGTGAAGACAGTTGATTTATAGTGTAAGCCAATCTGAATCCCAGTCAACTGGTTGTCACCTGCCTATTTATATTGTGTACATAAATTTTAAGCTCTTCAAGGCAGGGCACTGTATTATTTTGTGCGACAGTACCATTGCAGAACTTACTATGGGTACCTGATCTGCATAGAAGATATGAGTATTGTTTTTCCATGGTTATTAGTTTAGAATATATTATTTTATCAACTTTTCAGGCAGATACAGAAACTACATTTCAAGAAAATGGCTATCTTATAACTACTTAAATCGAATGAAATACAAGTTTTTAATTAAAGTATGTAATGAAAATGTGGGAAAGAGCAATCTAAACCACTATCTTGGTTTATTAAAAGCACAATAAAACTTGGAGAGGCTCTTTAAAGGCAGGAAAAAGAACAAGCTTGACATTTGTGACAAGAAACATCTTAACCCCCACTGTTACTGACCTTGTTTGTTGTATGGCAATCTATTTTTGTATAGATAACTTTTATAGGCTAAATCTTGTATTGATATTCCCCCAAAGATACTGATTTAACCCATTGTACATGTGAGGAGTATCTTCTGTTTTGCGCATTCCAAAACAAATTCTTAGCAAAAAAAAACAACTAATTGCAGTAATCAAATGTAATGGCTGCATCGTTATAATTAACAGGAAACCATCACTCCTCCAAACAGAATCCCTATGTCTAGCCAGAAAGTAACATGCACACAGAATTTAGATACAAAAGAACAATCATTTTTATTTAATGATGACTTACACTAACAGGCTTAGATTGGACAGTTTTCGACACACATTTAAGTCAATGGGGCTGTCTTCTCCATCAGCTGCTTTGACGGATATAGAATAAGCCCTTACCTCATATTACGCATCTAGTTCTGATGAAGGGTTGATCTTTGAGACCCTTACTTTCGATGTCTGGTTAATAAATTAGTTTTAAGTTGTATACTTCGGTAGTAAAAGACAGTTTTAAAAACTGATCTTTTATTTTGCTTCTATATTTGGGTAGCATGCTATTATGTGGCTATGGTTGGTATTTATTTCTCAAGACTGTATTATTTTAGGTTTCATGAGTAAAACATTTTTATATTATTTAATGATAGTTGATATGAATATGGCCTGATTTATGGGTAGAACAACAGAAGGTCATCATTTTTGCACAAATAACAACCATTCCCGAAACTGGGAACGTGCGTTATTTTTCTATGGTTTAACGGTATCCTCAAAGCTAATAAAATGCAAAAATGACAGCCATTAGCAAAATTACCATTGTAACGTTACCTGTATGAACAGGAATACTTGTAGCACTGAGACGCATTAAACAATACATTGTACATGTGCATTGGTAAACAGTCTTATTAGCGCATGTCAGTTTGTGATGCATTACGCATGTGCGTGACCTAACAGAACACGCATGGGCATGTTTCAATTTCAAATAAAGGAAAAAAGACAACAAAACACACAATTAAGTGTAGATGTATGGATAATGAATGAATAAGGCACGTGATGATTTCTTGGCTCGTATGTCTATTCTACTCACAAGATGTCAGAGGATAAAAAGCAGTTTGCAAGAAGGGCTGCTACACATATGGAGTGTATATGATCAGGATCCCCCCTCAATGGCTCAATCAGCGATGAGATGAAATAATGTGCAAGATTAAAACAAGCATATGTCACTTTGTTAGTGAAATTGAAGGTTCGCCGTACTGCTCACCACCTCCCCTGGGTCTTTCAAGCTTCCCCCGCTCGTAATCCAAGACTGGAGCTTCCCTCCATGCGCCCGTCGGAGCGTGTGACGTCATGGCTGCAGGGCTAGGGAACTACGGATCGCCTCCAAGATCAAAATAGGTCCACTCAACGCGTTTCGCCCAGTTGATGAAGCCGAATACAGTTCCTGTCAACTGGGCGAATCGCGTTGAGTGAACATTGTAATTTATTTTGTATTATCAGTACTGTACCTTGGTCTGTGGTTGGAGCTACTATTTCCATGTTTCTTAATACTAGTGTAGATGAGATGGGGGTCTCCGGAGCAGAACTGCATTAATTTTAGGTCCGGAGACACCCTGCTTCCCGAAATACAGGCCCCGTGATGGGGTGCCGGTATCTCCTATGCATTTAAATGTCTCGCGTTACGTGACTGTGGGATTTAAATGCATTGGAGATACCGGCACCCCATAATGGGACCTGTATCTTGGGAAGCAGGAGGTCCCGGGACCTCAAATTAATGTGGTTCTGCTCCGGAGACCCCATGCTCTTCTACACTAGTATTAGACCCCATGCTCTTCTACACTAGTATTAAAATTTATATTAAAACAGCTTCATTACCTTATCGGCTAGCTGCTAAGGCAATGAAGGAATTAAACCTCAATAGTCTGTGTCTTGGTGCAGAGGGGGTGGATAAAGGGGGTAGTAGTCCCAGGGTGGGTGGTCAGGCCTGCCTGAAAGGTTGCAGAAGGAGTTAACCCTTCACTACCATAGCGGTGGGAACCGCAATGGTATTGACGGGGTTAACCAGTCCCACTACCCCCCGGAAGGTCTAAACACCCACCCTTGGGGCTATTACCCACTTCACCCAATCCCTCTACCCACAAGAAACAAAAATAAACACATCAACCCTACTACCCACCTCCTCTGCCCCCAACCCCCACCCCCCAACACATACAGTACATTAATGGGCAAAACAACTATTATCCAGATATGGATAATAGCTCATTTGCCCATTCAAAATCAAACATTAGCCAACCAGCATAGATAAAGTAAATAAAACTTTCTACTTACCCCTGCCATCATGAAGGACGTCCTCATCAGCATACTCCAAGTTAATATCCTCTGTTGCTAGCAAGAGTACATGAAAAAATACAATCTAATGGGCCCTAATTCCTTAGCGATTAAAAACCACTATAGTGATTGAGGGGTTAACCCACCTTCCCCCACTACCCATCCACCCTCAGCCCATTATAGCCACCCTCTACCCATTGATTGTCACAGTGGTACATCATGGCAATATAATATGGGCATGATAAGACACAGTCAATGGTCAACCTAATACAAATCATTAAGGCCAAAATACACCAGAATAAATAAATACACCAGCACCTAAATACCCCAACAATAAAAGAACTAAAAAGCCTAATAGTACTCATCACTAAAATGTATTTATCACAAAACAGCTAAATATTTACAATGATGTTTTTCCAAAACATAATACAATTAAATAAACACCTATCCAAGCAAACTATTCAAGAAATAAAAACACTAGCCAACCAATCAATTAAATAAATAAAAGCACTAGCCAACAAAACAATTAATTAATTGAAACCACTAGCCCACAAAACAATAAATTCATTTAAAATGCTAAACATCTGTAGACTATATAGATGGCAAAACTAAGCTATCCCTCCATTGACTTATAGAATGTAATCAGATGCAAGATATTAGAAGTGAGATTCTCACACCATATGTCCCACATTACATTATCCTCCTCACATGAAGGCCATAGCTTATAACATCCTCTACAGATCGGTCGGTTCCGTTGGTCCTTGGATCAATCTCAAAATGGGCATTTGGCCTTTTCCGGAATTTTTTTAAAAATCATTTAAAATCCAATCCGCGGATTCCGTAATCCGCTGTTGGATTTTAACGGATTGCACACAGATTGCAGAATACGCAGATTGGATTCTTAAAATCCACCAGCGGATTATGGAGTCCGCGGATTGGATCGGTAAAATCCACCAGCGGATTGCATCCATTGGTGACAGGAACATATGGGTATTAACCCTTGGAGTACCGAGTCTCCAAACCACAGAAAGGTATAGAATCTGCAATCTTCCAATATACTTTGGAGCTGACACCACTAAAATAACAACTTATGCAGTATTGATAGAGGAAAAGCATTGATGATACAGGCAGTGGGCTGGTCAATCCTTAGAGATACAGCGGAGCCTCTTCAAAGAAAAAACCCCGAGGTAAATCAAAACCGGTGCCGTTTAGCCTCATAGCTGCCTGATTAAAATATGGCTTAAGTATATTGTTCGTTACTCACGATACCCGGTCTGCAAGCTGCTTAGAATGCTCCGGTGGCCATCTTTGCTTCCTCGTGGTGTCGGCGTGCTCCTATCCGGAAGTGACGTAAGTAGGGAGGGGATTGGTAACCGTGGTCACAGCACTCCACACAACCAACGCACGGTTACCAATCCCCTCCCTACTTGCATCCATTGGTGGTTTTTGATGAATCTGCACGGATTGAAACTGGAACAATCTGCCGACGGATTTTACAACGCGGAACGGATTTTGAATGGTAAACTCGGGCAGTTCCGCTAAACGGATTTTGCCAGTTTCACCATCTTTAGTCTGGAGCCTTTTTGTATTTCCTCCTTACGTTCTCATTTTGTCCTCTGAAATTATGCTTAAAGTTTACAATGGTCAAAACTTTTATAGGAAACAAATTTATGCAATGCAGGAGCGAATGCCATACAGGAATTATTCTGTGTCTAAACACATTTGGAAGTATAATGAAATATGCTAGGAGCAAATTGGCAGAGATGTGGGCAATTAATGTTTCTGAATAAAACATAAGTTCAGTTTTCTTTGCCAGATTTCTACTCAACAAGAATAGCCCTATCAGTTATGATGGTCATTAATCTAAGGTGTACACAATTGACATTTACATACAGAGAATTTTGATGCCACAAAATGTCAGTAGTTTGTGTTTCATTGACTGTGATTAACTGAACTATGCTTTTCCTGCAAGAAGTTATCAGGAAGATTGTCACTGTATTTATTTGCTAAATTAACATACCAATTATCTTCATATCAACTGGTGGATTTAGAATTGTTTGTACCCTTTCACTTGATTAATTTCAGTTTTAGTTACAAATGTGTTTCCCTGCTGATTTGTCATTACAATATAAAGAAATAAAAAAATAAAAAAAGCATTGTTAAAATATAGCAACATGTAGCAGCGTTATCTTTTATCTTTTGGTTATATGACTAATTGACAATCTTCCCAGCACAGAGGAAATCAAATGAAACGTTGTGCATAATTCAATACTGTCTTAGTTAGAACTTCTGACTGTAAAAGTAGGAAACCACACAGAGAGTTATTTATCAACATCTCACAGCTGCAAAGCTAGAGCAGTTCTTCTGCAAAATAACTTGGGGTAGAAATGTTGGAACTGTCTAGCATTTGGTTTGCGATGCAGAAATATTGCAACTTCACAAATATATTTCATTTTTATTTTTTTAGGGACTGCCATTTTTGCTCAAATCTGGCGATCCTAAGGTAAGTGCAAACATGTACCTTCAAAGCTCGCTAACTCAGTGTTAAATGCTGTTTTGGGTCAGAAACTGCATTGCGTTAAATATAACGGATGTTCATGCCAATAATATGAGAAAGAGGTGTTCCCTCTAACAACGTCAATCCAGAGAGCACAATTATAGTTAATGCAGAGATGTAACAAGACGTTATTTAAGCGAACCTTCAGCCGGGAAAATCTGCCGCTCCCCAAATTCTGCCACCCTAGACGGCTACCTATTTGGCCTAATGGTTACACCGGCTCTGGAGACTTGATAACAAAACTGGAAACCGCATGAGATTACCTATTTTTTGCATTGGAATTCATTTTATCTTCTGATATAAGTATTACATCGAAATACTACACAAACAGGTATTTTTTTTCACTTTTTTAAAAGTTATCTACAGATGGGTCAACCTGTGCCCTAAAAGGACCACACCTGAGATACCTGGAAAATAGGACAAATCAAATATGCAAAGTATATTCAAATGATTTAAATTAGAATATTTCTCAGGTCTAGACTCTAGCAAAGAAGAGTATATCTCTTTCTTTCTTTCTCTCCCTCCTCCAAAACCTACCTGGCGTTAATGAGATATACAATGGCCATTGGGTTTTTTTCCACATAATTACCTTTAGATTTTCCTTCACGCAAAATAACGTTTGGAAATGATATTGATAGGACCTCTGTGGCTCTGGGACTAAATGTGATGAATCACCTACTGGTTGAATTCCAGTAGCTAGCAGGATGCCAGTAGGTTCATTAGTCTGAATTTTACATTGTACTTGTACTAGACAATGTCAAATCTAAGTTTCAATAACTGGTATAAACAACTGTGTAAAACTGTGCTGACGCACTAAAATTTTCCCACTGCATAATGTACCTGGGGCTAAACCACTTAAAAAAAAACAACAAAAAACTTTATTTATCAAAGAAAAGGAGGGGAAGTTTTTCCTTTGATAAATTGTGGGAGAAATGTAAATCAAGAAAGCCATGTTCCGTTTTTTTCTGATTAAAGGGACTGTGTTCTTTCTTATCGATTTGATGAACCCGGTTTATATAGGCTCCCTTTTAGAGTATGTTTAGTTTTTAACAAATACACTGCTAGATTTGCATTTTGTTTTAATTGTTGATAATTATTTTTTATATCTATAGCATTTACTAAGGTTAACTTATTGGTGTATAGATAGATGAATCTACATTACCATTAAATGGCTCTATCCTGGCATAGCTCTGTAGTGTAGGTTGCCTAGCAACGGTTGTACTAGACTATTTGGCGCCATTTTAGAGTCCCCTCCAGGTACATTCCCATTTAAATGTTCTCCATGGCAACTGGTGTGTGTATATACTGTACATAGTATGTCGGTACCACTGGTTTTTATCTTGAAAAAGGGGCCGAATAGTTGATTTTTTTTCTGAAATGATGTAAAACATTTTGTAGTATTTTTCATATGACCACTAGTGTGCCATTTTCCTGTGAATTAATTTCTATACCTCCCCAATCCACGCTTGCACTGATGTGTACCCTAGGTAAGATGTACTGAATATCAACTGAAAATTGTAAGTGCTCCTTTCAATTCTAATTCATACAAATGTGCTTGGCAATATTTTTCGCAATTGTCTCCTAAATTTCACATTTCAGCAATATTTCCCCAAAAGATTACATTACTTAAAATGCCATCAATTTCCCCAGGATTTGCAAACAAGCACTAAGGAGATGTAACACCCACTTGAAATTCAATTTACAGTGGAGGTTAGGGTCAGCGCACTAGGGGAAACGTAATTAAGACAAAGAAAAACCCTGTCAAAGACTTTTCTCCTATGATGGGGAGATAGGCAGGAGATCCCAGTTTGGGTGCACTCAGTTACCCAAATTCAATGATTAATCCTCTATTATAGATAGGCTAAGATAATGTGTCAGGAATCAGGATGTATAGGGTAAGGGGTTGCCCTAAGGCTAGGAGGATGACTGTCCCTGGTGGGTAATGAATAAAAAATGAACAAATATAAAAACAATATTTAAAGATAATAATCAGATCAAATTAATTTGGGGACAGTCCACAGTAGCAGGTCCGTCGTTCAGTAATATCAGTATATACGTACACCGTTTAAAATCAGATCGCAGAAGAGTCTAAATGTGACTGCTAACGGGCATCTATAATGGTATCATAGTAACATAGTTACAAAGTAGATGAGGTTGAAAAAGACATACGTCCATCAAGTTCAAACTACTGTATGCTAAATGTAGTGAACGTGAAGAGCACACAGAACACCCCTACTATGGTGCAGATTCTTTTATTAATACAGATAGAAAAATAAATAAAGCTTGGGAATGATTCCCACACACTCTTAGGTGCTTCAGCACTAGGAATAAGTATCAGCGTTATGTGACAGATTCTGTGACAGATAGTGGCTTCTTGTTTACCGCAGCTCCTGCATGTGTCCTCACTCCCTCTCAGCCAGTGAGTCTGGTCGTGTGAACGCGCAGTCGTGCACGCGTCCTAGTACTTTACTTCATGGTTTCACCGCTGCTGTTTCTCAGTGCAGAAGAAGAGGCTCCAGGAGGCTGTGGAAGACAACCTTGCACATGTCTGACTCCGTGGTTGTCCAGAGATCGCCCTACGCGTTTCGAAAGGACTCTCCATTCTTCATCAGGGGCATGGTTGGATTACACGTGAACTCGTGCACGCGACCAGACGCACCGGCTGAGCGGGAGTGAGGACACATGCAGGAGCTGCGGTACACAATGAGCCACTATACACAGAATCTGTCACATAACGCTGATATGATATGAGTGCAGCACCTCAGAGTGGGAGGGGGAATCATTCCCAAGTTTTATTTTTCTATCTCTATTAATAAAATAATCTGCACCCTAGTAGGTGTGTTGTGTGTGCTCTTCTTGTTCACTACAGTTTTCTTCCATGTTTGAGAGTAATGGAGTACTCTTGAAGATGAAGCACCCACCCCATATTGGACAATTTTAAAGGCTTTTTTTACCATTCATTTCTATAAAGGAATATATTTATATATATATTTAAGGCATATTTTGGTGTTTTTTTGTGCATCTTAGCGCTTCATGGAATTTTTATGTATGCTACATGTAGACTACAGATACTTTATCCTATATTTGTACTTACTGTATATTGATCAAGAGGAAGGAAAACAAAAAATTCCAGTGCAATATAATCTAATGATATCTCATAGGGGGAAATAAATTCCTTCCTGACTCCAAATATTGGCAATCAGATTACTCCCTGATTCAATATCCTTCCCATGTTTATGTATTTGTTATATCTCTGTATACCTATCCTTTCAAAAAGATGTCAAACCTTTTTTTGAAGATATCTATTGTATCTGCCATCACAGTCTCCATGGGAACTACATTCCACATGTTAACTGCCCTTACTGTAAAGAACCCTTTCCTTTGTTGCTGGTGAAATCTCCTTTCCTCAACCTTAAGGGGTGACCCTGTGTCGTTTGTACTGTCCTTGGGATGATTGGGGGTACTTTGCTCAGTGTGGGGGGTTAGGCCTACCGGGTGGGTAGCGGGAGGGGTTAACCCCTTCATTACCATAGCGGTTCCCACCACTAGGGTACTGAAGTAGATAACTCCTCCCACAAGCATCCTGGTAGAACAAACCACCCACTCTCGGTCAAATATCTCCATTCACCCACAAAACCCCTGTACCTAAAATAAAAACAGCTACTGTGGCTTAACCCCTTCATTGCATTAGCGGCTAGCCGTAAATGTAATGATTTTTTTTTTTTTTAAATAATAGTGTACATGATCAGGGGGTCTTTGGAGATGACCCACATTAATTTCAGATCCAAAGAAACCCTGCTTCTCGAGTTGCAGGCCCCGTTATCGGTGGCAGCCTCCCCATGTGACTGGGAGATTTAAACATTGTGGGGATAATGGCACTCCATGACAGGGCCTTTATCTCAGGAAGCAGGAGGATCCCGAGGCTGAAATCAACGCGGTTCAGATCAGGAGACGCCCTGCTCCCATACACTATTATTAAAATTAATATTTAAACTGTTTAAACATTTAAACAATTAGTAATTTACAGTGATCATTACTAATCAAGTTTGATTGTAATGCTTCTTGTGTGATATTAATACCGTTCACATGTGGAATTGCAATGTACAGGATCTCAATATCTAGAGTAGATCAAATATCTTCCTTTTTCAAATCTTTTATTTTTTCAATTTTATTTAAGAAATCAGGAATTACTTTTAAGTAGAGATGGTCGAATCACCCCAAATCCGCTTTTCCTGGATTTTCTCACGCATTCCCAAACACCCCTCCACCCCCCCCCCACAAATCCGTTTTTGTGGTGTAAAATCGGCAAGCAGTTTTGGTCATTTTTAATCCACCCGGATTCACCATAAACCACCATTGGATACAATCCGTTGTCGGATTTGTATAATCCTATCCGTGGATTCAGCAATTTTTAAGATTCCGTCAACAGATTGCTGAATCCAGGGATTGGGCTCTACAAAGCCATCAATGGATTCCGGAATCCACGGGGTGTACTTGTAATGATAATAAAAAATCAGCAATAAGTGAATGGCCCTTTTTAAGGTTGATCCGCTGAAATACGCAAACTAAAGGAACCGGCCGATCCACTGCAAATCCAAATCCATCCCCAAAAAGTTTGACCATCTCTACTTTTAAGCAGCTTGCCAGATTTGAGCTATAGACTGGAGGAAACAATCTTTGTATGTCTTGCGCTAATTGTTGCAGGATGCTATAAAGCCCTGACTCTATAGGTCTACCCATTGCCTCATTAAGGTGTTATGCACTTTAGGTAAAAGATATCAAATTGGAGTTCTAGGAAATTTTGTAACTAGATAGATTAAAAAATAAATAAAAGGAGACTTCCGGTGACGTCACCGCGAATGGCAGGTTAGGAGAAGAACTCCCGACACCCTCCCCACGAAGAGTCTAAAACGCGCACCCCAAACTCTGCAGAGACCCCCCCAAAAGAGCCCACCCCCCCCGAAACTCCAGGCATGGCGGGGAAGCCTCCGAAGAGGGTTCAGAACCCCGTCTCCAAATTTTTCCAGCCAAACCCGCGCCCGCTGGAACCGTCTGCAGACTCCCAAGATGGCGCCGAGGAGCAAGAACATGCCGCGGAGGCCGCAACCCGGAGCCAAACGCCCCCGATACCCCCAGAACTTGGCAAAGAGTTCTTTGAAGAGCTTCTCCTACGAATGCGCCGAGGATTCATGGATTACCTGGAGATGGACATACGGGCAGACGTAAGCACCCTAGCTGCGAGGACGGACGCAGTTGAGGAACGAATCGCCACCATATCAGATGCCCACTCCAACATGGACGATGATATGGCCCGCATGGGGCACGAAATCGCCGCGCTTAAAAGCTCTTTGAGGACCAGGAAAATAGAGACAGGAGGCAAAACCTGCGCTTCAGGGGGATACCGGAGTCGGTCACGCCTGAATCCCTCCAGACCTATCTTAAGACCCTCTTTTTGAACCTGGTCCCTACCCTATCCGAGCACGAACTTCAGCTCAATAGAGCCCACCGAGCCCTGGGTCCGAAGTCCCCCGATCCTAATCGCCCCCGGGACGTCATAGACCGATACCATGCATACTCCACCAAGGAGAAGCTGGCGGCAGCGGCGAGGAGCGCGGGAACCATTAAAATGGCCGACCACGCGGTCCAAGTATTCAGCGATCTATCCCGGTCCACGGTCCTGAAACGCCTGGACATGAAACCCCTTACCACCCTACTCCGGGTTCAAGGGATCTCCTACCGATGGGGATTCCCTTTCAAGCTCATCGTCCCAAGAAACGGCCGCTTCTATACGATCTCGGATCCAGCCGACACGACCGACTTTCTGAAAGTTATAGGTATAGCCCCCCCACGAGGGGAAGAGAGGGCCCCAGCTCCCAGTCTGGCAAGAACAAGCACCTACCCCCCAAGAGCCGCCACCGACGGGCCTATTTAACCCCCCTTAAACTAGGCCCGTACCGCCAACCCTCCAGACCCTCTCGAAGCCCTCCCGGAAACTGAAATAAGTCTATCCCGCCTGGCATGCCTAGCAGCGGGACCCATGCTCCTCTACCAGCCCAGCCTGTCCTTACCATTTACCTGGGGCTGCCAATCGCGCCTGGAGCAGTAGTTACTCAACTTGCCATGGTTTTTAAAGATGCCCTGAGAATCGCTTTTTTCGCTGCACTATCCCTCACCTGGTCCCGGACATACCCACCTCTGGAGCCGCAGGCCGCCTTTGCCCAGCGCTATCTGGGATTTCACCTTTTTTACTGCTGCAGGCTTCTTACTCGCCCTCAGCGACCCCTGGGGAATAGACCCTGGCAGTGGACTGGGCCACGCCTCCTCCCTTGCTCGCTCTGTGTCGCACACTGCAAGCCTTGACGCCTTGCCCTATCTCCTCGATGCCGCCCTAAACGCGACTCCTTACCATTACCGGATACGCCATATGCCGTACCTTCCATGGCGTGTCCCCATCAACCGCCCGCCGGGGCTGTTCCACCATCTGTGCAGTGCGTGATGCTGCCGGGTGGGTCCGCTACCGTGCCCCTGACCCCGGCTGTGGCTGAAGCATTGAAAGACACCGGGGTCCGGCTGATGGCTGTTGGTACTGGAGTGGGATTCGCGGTGCCAGTGACATCCGGCCGTGGCCATTGTGGCCTCTCGTGAGGAAGAGACCTGGGCCGCGACTTGGTTCGCCCTTCACCCGATGCCGTCTCCACGTAGTCGAACCATGCTGGGTTCTCTGCTCTCCGAAACACATTGGCACCAACCGCGGTTGCGGTTGGCCGTCTTGGTCTCCTTGGCCCTGCCACGTTATTTATTTATTATACATTTATCCCGGCCGGCCCCCTCCTCACACATACATTTTAACGACCCCACAGGTGTGGGAGGGGGGCCGCGGGAGCAGCTGCATCTCCAGCCGCCAGGCTGACCGGTCCACCACAAACCCCCCTGCCCCGAGACCACTAAACGAAAAGGGGAGGGGTAGGAGGGTCCTCTGCCCGCGCTACATTGCCCACCGGGAGACTTAAGGCCCGCACCACGTGGGACTGCGCCCCTGCCCCCGAACGGGCCGCGAGCAGCCGACGGGAAACGCCGCGGGGACCGGGAGGGGAACTGACTGAGGCCGTGCCCGCGCCCTCCAGGCCGTGCCTCAGCCCCCGAGTGCCCACACCACGTGGGACCGCAGGAGGCCGCCAGACCCCCGCGCCGACAGTGAGGGTTGGGGGAAGGGGTCTGCACACCGCCTACCGCACGGCCGCCGCCCGCAAAGCGGGGAAACCTGCCCGCCAGCCGCGCGACACCAACAAGGGAAAAGCAGGAGGCCGCGACTCTGCCCTCCCGAGCGGGCCGCGAGCGGGCCGCGAGCGGCCGCCTGGCCCCCTCTTTTGCCGCCCGCATGGACCACACGCGGCGGAGCTCCTCACGTTCGTGCGGGCCGCATGTGCCAACCGGACCCTCCCTCCCCGCACCAACCAGTACCCTTCTGCCCCGAGACCGCCCCTCCCCGCCGGCCATCCGCCGCGGGGATCAGAGGGTAAGATGGAGGGGGCCCCTAACCCCACGACGCTCCGATTCAGGAGCAGGTAGCCCCCAACCCTAGAGGCAGAAGCCATACTGTACTCACGTGCGGTGAAGGGAGATGTCCAAATCGTCTGGCGGGCAGCAAAAGAGGATGTGCTGCCCGCCAGCCTGGCCTTAAGTAGGCCTTCCGTGAACTCCTCCCCTGTGCTGGGGAGGGAGGTGTGGGGGCGGGCCAGCGAGGGGAAGGCCGGACCCCCCCCGGTCATGAAGCCCCCCCGCCTACGGCTAGGGGGTGCCGCTTTATTTCTAACGCGATCCGCTTATAACACGATGTGATTCTTTGGACCCCAAGCACAGCGTTATAAGGGGGTTGAGCTGTATTGTGTGGGCAAATCCTTACAAACCTAAAACAGACACTCTTCCAATAATCTGACCACCAATAATAAAACATCATTATTGAGGAGTGCCTGTTTCTGATTATTCAAGCTATCGTCTAGCTTGCTTAGAGCAGCCCCTCCATGTGTCTTTCTCTGTGCCTGATTAAATGTAAATCCTGCAAAATACTGCTGTCATATATTTGATGTAAGCCAGGATTTGTAATCACCTGTTCCGGGTTTTCCTGAGGTGTAACTATTGCCGCGATTAGAAGAATTTCTGCAGGCCTATAACATTTTTCTACTCTTGCACCGAAGGTTAATAAGTGTTCAGCGGTCAGGGCTATCCCCATCCCTCTCCTGCACTTGTTAATCTATTTTGCTGTTGAGCTTTGCTGATATATGTTTCGGAAGCCAAAAAGAAGCCTTTTCCATGTCTTCTTCCTACAGTATGTACAGACTCGTTCTGAGATGCTGTTACGCTTCCGGACACATTTAATGTTATGGGATTTTGTGCAAATTGGATTTGTTCATATATTTCAGTGGGATTAGCAGTTGAGAACCTTAGCCGAAGGCAGCATAAGGATATAAGGCAACAATATTTGGCATAAGCAATGTAGCATCGTCAATAAGATGAACATATTACTGTACAATATAGACAATGCCAGGGAGGCCCGTGGTGTACTTATTATGCTTTACCATTTAGAACGTTTTTGATTTTTACCCATACATTTATCCTGTATAAATTCACTTTACTGGGCTGTTGACATTCAATGTTGAGAAGCTTTTGTGAGTAAATCGTCACCCTCACTGGATCAGGTAACTTTCTTCCTAATAAGGGAAAGTCTTGCCTGTTTTGCAATCTCCAGCAATGTATCCCCCTTTTTTTTTTTTACATGCACCGTACACTAATGGGAATTAGTTAGAACTCCCATTTCATTGAAATGTTTAACCATGCTACCTTGTATATGAAGCCCTCTCCCCCCCCCCCTCTCTGGGAAATGTGCTGCTACCAGTGTGTTCTGTAACTGCTGTATCCTACCTAGTTGGTAAACAGGAGGCAGGAGATCTCCGCGATGGTATGGGGAGGACATCAGGACAGGCTCACGGTGGTTCTTTAGTGGTCAGCGCCTCCAGTCCAAGAGGATCCTTAAGCTTCAGGATGCAGCTCATGGACACTTCTTCTTTCACAAGCCATGCTTCAAGGACTACACCAGTTGTTGGTATGGCTGATGTCTATTCAGCAATGAGGTACATGCACTGGATCACATATCAACTGTACCCTATCCCCTAGGGACTAGGCCTCAGTCACTTTTCTAGCAGAAGAACTATCTTCCGTGTCTGCACACTATGACATCTCTTCCAGAAGACCCTCACTCTCTGATGGCTATCCCAGTCTCCACTTTATGGGGACTTACAGTGGAGCCAAGGCCAGGGAATGTTAGTCCAAGGAGACTTGACTACTTATATCTGGAATCTGATAAATCTGTTTGGTTCAGTTGTAGATCCTGGTTCTAGAAAAGTGAACTCCAATGCAAAGCCAAACTGCATGAAGAATAATCTTTACCTCAAACCCCAGTCAGTCCATAGTCTTTGTTGTATTTAACAGAGTTCCCTTACTGGTCTTAAACTCTTGAGCAGGGGGTTAATAGCAAGAAGATTGGATATAATTGTGAGTTTCATTTTATTTCATCTTCTGTTTCTTTGGGGTGTTCATGAGGTAGCCAAAAATAAAAGGGTTACCAAGATGATAATAATATATTACAGTACTTGCTTATAACATAGAGAGAGAGAGAGAAAAGGGCAGAAAAGCAAACACCTCATAGTGCAGAATTAAAGGCTTTACTTGGCACAAGAGTTAAAAATGCACGTACAAGATCATTGTGCATAAAGAGCAGAAGGTGCAGTGGTTGCTGCAGTTCAGGAGCAGTCTGTGTGTGTGTGGAGTCCCACGTTCCTGCTTGCGCGACCGCCTGACTGACCCGTCCGGTGGCACCTCAGATCTTCCCGTGCCTCCGCATCAGATGCGCCACCGGGTCACCACGTCGTGACGTCACGGCTTGACGAACGGTAGTCGCAGGATTGGGTACGGAGAGTGGTTTGAGCTGGAGCTAGTGCTGCACACTCCGCCAGTTCTCCTTTTCCTTCACACGCCTGGGTTGCTTCCAGTTGAAGGTAGCAGCACCCTCAAGATTGGACTTTTAAATCTCTATGGTTTTTATTCATTCATACTTATATGTGTATTTAATGTGGAATTGATTTTGTTTGTATATGTTTTTTTAAGGCTGTACTCACCACATAGGTTATTGAGCTCCCCAGCTGACTATTGTTTTCTATTTTAATAGAGAACCTAATATCAAAATTAAATTAATTTTAATTATACTATTATAAACTATTTATCAGCTATTTAAAATATGTATTTATTATGTATAACATACACAGCACTGTACACAGAATTATACAGGCATGAGCCTTTGCCTCTGGGGAAACAGCAGATACTTGCACAAGGTCACAAGGAGCTGACAATGAAATTCAATCTGGGTTCCCCGCTTTAACGGCAGCTAAACTACTTCTTTGGCCAGATAAGTGAACTACAGCTCAATTATATATGTAGGCAGGGCTGGTTTCTGGCTACCAGTCTGCCCTTCTCCTGGTAGTAAGCTCTGGTAAACACAGGCCTACCAGGAATAATCCTGGGGTTTCCCCACCTCTAGCAGCTTCAGTGAGCAACAGGGGAGGTGGTGCAACTAGGCTTTGTGTCCAATCAGGGACCTGGTTCCTGCTTTTCCTGTACTTAAGGGGCTGCACTACCCAAATTCAGTAGTTGTCTCTACCTTTGAGAGAGACAGGTACTCACACAGAAGTGTAGATTGGCTGTGCACTTACTGCCTTCTACCCTTGGGGAGTTAGGCATGAGAATATTCCTCTGGCTCTAATAGGGAGTCAGGGAAGAGCTAGGACTGCTGTGGGGGCCCTGTACCCGCAGTGAATGTCCAGGGATACATCCTGAGAGTGAAGGCCCTTAGAAGTTCCTGTTGTTGTGTATGGCGTGCAATCTGCAGTGTGCAATAAAGTGTTCCTGTTTTACCATACCTTTCGGCCTGAGACTGCAATCTATCAGGGGAAGGCTAAAGAAGTTCTCCTGCAGAGATTGCTCCCCACATCCCTGGGGCCTGTAAGAGATGGAGGCGCTGTCACCATGAGTATGAAGCAGTTATCACCCCAGAAGCCTGTTCTGACATCCCCTACCACCATGCGGGAGACTCAGATCTTCTGTGAGCCAGCAGGTATGCACCACCACACTCCATGTAGCAGCAAAATCTCCCAGAGAGGGGGGGGGGGGGGATATGTGTTACATTTGGAGGCGCTGCTGAGATCATCAGGACAGGCTTTCAGCGAAGCAAAACTGAAAGACATAAAGTATGCTTCCAGCGAGAGTGCCAAAGAAGGAGGGAGGCTAGGTGTAGTGTCCAGGGGACTTCAGTATACCATAACCGGGGTCCAACTTCCCCACCAGGGAGATACAGCCTATGCTGACCTAATGGACAAATGGTGCTGAAGCAGAGGGATATTGCTGTTCTGAGTCACCCTGGGAATTGATAGCTGTGGAGGTCTGGAAGTGATAGATGGTTAACTTGGCCCAAACATCTCTGAAAGGATTCCACAGTGTCAGTGCTAGAGCAGGGTGACATAAGGTGCTGTTAAGATGGGCTGCAGAGGGGCGCCTGGATGGACCCAGGTGCCTAAACCTCTGACCCACCACAGTACTACTAGCCGTAGATGCATAGGGAGTCAAAGGGTGCTCAAACTGAACTGTAATCGTGTGCAGTGTACTGCAGAAAGAGTTTTGCCTAGGCTGGAGTATATTGATGTCCCACTGGTCAGAGACTATCATGAGCTGCAGATGTGCCAGGAGAGTGGGCCGTTTGCAAAATCGTGAGGGTTGCGCTTCACGAAATCGCTTTATTCCACTCAAAATGGTGACTGCCCTGCAAGGGAGTGCACTGTGGACTGTGTGATCTAAATGGCGTCTCCCGCCAAGTCTGGAGAGCGCACGTGCTGCTTGCAAACAGGCTGCACGAGAACTTTTTGCAAAAATCTGTCTGGGTCTTGTGCAAAAACCAGAGCCCCAACCCCGCGATGTGAGTGGCTCAACGCTGAGCCAGAGCCACTCCTTGCTACTGTGTGCCCCTCCTCTAAACTTCACCAGAGCTAGGGGGCACAGTGAGCCTTTATCAGCGAATCCTATCCATACTGAGGGAGGAGCTGGATGCAGGCTGCCACCCCCTCAGTTCCCTGGAGCACGGCGAGCGAGAGGAGCGAGTTACCCATTTCTTTTGTGCCCGTGTCTACATAAAGTGAGGTCAGGCAATATGGACTTTGCCTACTACTCACTGCCAGAAGGTTTCCAGAATGTACTCACTGATGGGGTCACCAGCTTGATATGCTTGGGACCTGATTGTGCATTCCTGGGAGAAGACCTTGTTTGGGGGGCTATTTTCTCTGTGAGTGGGGCAAGCCATCTTGTGTCTAGCCCCCTACTGCCTACGATTGGGGAGTACCAAGCCCTGACGACCGAGACAAGGCCCGAACCGGTTCCAGAGCCGGAACCCAATATGTCGGAACCACCGGGTAAGGTGATTACCCAGGGAGAGTTGGGAGCACTTCCACTAGTGGCGCAGTGGCGGGATCGCTTTCTGCCGATAGCCACTGCCGATGTGAGGTGCCCCGATGCTGTCACAGCCTGTGACTTCTGGCTGTATGACAAACATCAGTTGAACTATCTGTGTGGCTAAATTGCTGGGCCATAATGAAGTGTCAGCATGGACAATCCTGGTCATCTCAGGATCCTCGCTGGCTGGAGGCACTGTACACCGAGATGAACCACCCTGAAAACCTGTCCTTATATCTCCCCACACCACTGCTGAGCACTCAGAGCCACCTGTTCCAGCCAAACAGGTATGCAACGCACCAGCAACACCAGGTAGCCTGATGATCTCACTTAGGGTGGGGGAACAGGTGCTACACTACTAAAATAGCTCTCTCCCTCTCCCTTAAGAAGCAAAACTCATATTTCTTTGTCGGGACAGAGCTACTGTAGCACCAGCTTTAGGTAAGACAGGTGTAAAGCGAGTCATGTTAAGGTAACGGAAGGCAGAGGTAACGTAACATGTCGTCAAGCCTATGCTAATTAGATCATTAACGGATAATCTTTTTGCATATGAATAGCTTTGGGAATACCAGTTAAACTCAGGGAAAATAATGTCTGTTACTATTTAAGTAACATCATGTTATTTGCTCTGGTTTAATGGAGCTCTGTAGATATACCCCTAAGAGAAGACATTACACTAACATCATGTAAACCTTGTTGCATTATCTTACCTGGGTATTTATTTTTATACCTATTGGTGGAGTTTAAGTAAATTCTTTATAGCCAAGAACAGCTCACACTGTGGGTTAATGGATGCTAGAAATGAAAAGAGAACAATATTGGCTGCTCAATGCTTACAGAAGTGATGCCCGTGGAACTGCTTGTTGAGTTCTGCTTTCTCCGGTACATTGGGTACTCATATTTTCAGAAGGCAGAAGATCCGCTGTTAGAAGGTAAAGTGCTGTACTTTAAAGAGAGTGTTTTATAATCTGTGTGGATCAAGTTTTTCAACAGACACTTTAAATTGCCCTATGATCTTGTGAGCTTTATTACATTTAGACAAGAGTGCTTTTACAGTCGTAGCAATCACAAGTTAACCAATTTACATAAAGTAACCTGCTCGCATAGGAACCATAAACACAATATACTCTACAATTCATTTTTGTGCGAGGTTGTGCTGACATACAGGGTACAAACTAATTGCATTGGAGTGCTGCACCATTAAACTAATTAAGGCTCCTGTAACATGAGCTACAGTATATTTAGGAAAACAATAAAGCACTCTAATAACATAGCAGTTACTATTTTAAGTGGAATTATGTACAACAATCCATTACCTGAAAATTATATTAGCTTTGTAAATCCCTGTTTAATCTACCCATGATAAGTGTACAAATACACAAACTTTAACCAACCATTTTCCCTTTTCAGTGTTGGCACTTTGTCAGAACTGATGAGGTGAAAGAGATGTTGCACATTCTAATTTTAATTGGTAAGCGACCAGTTAAACCCATTTTCTTAAATCTGTTAAACTGGAGTTAATATTGCACTAGATAAAAACTAAATATTGTGCATTTTTACCTCACAAATATTGTTTCCTTCACTAACATTTTTATCTTCATAAAAAATGATGAGTAGTGAGAGAAATGCTTGCGTAAAGATGGAGGTGAAATCCTGCTTTATCGCTTGTGAAAGTTCCGTACACTTTGTGTATGTGTATGAGAGGGGAGGGAGAAGTGTGTGTGTGAGTGATAGGGAGGTTTATGAAAGAGGGAGGGAGAGTGTGCGGGTGATGGAGAGAAAGGGGAGAAATAAAGGAGAAGGTGATGAGAGGATAGGAGAGGGAAAGAGGGGAGGAAGAAAGAGGAGAGGGAGAGAGAATATAGTAAAGAACCAAATTATCTAGCCTAACTCATATGCCTCTTGCTTGTCCCTGCAGTGCATAATAGGTTTATTAACCTATTCAGGGACATTTTTGCATTTTAGGACCCTCTGCGATACCAAGCAGATGGGCCTTGTTTTGAGTACCTGATGTAGCTGAGCCCCCTCCTTACCACCGGTGATGGGGAGTTACTGCTTCAAGCTGCCAGGGAGCTGCTCTGGCACTCGCCAGACAGTCGACGGCCATCTTTGGTGTCAGCACAATACCGGAGGAAAGTTCTAGAATGGGGGCATTCCTCTAAATCATCTGGACATCCAGGAACCAGAAGAACCACCGATGTTGTCAAACAGTCCTTCTGGTGGCCCGGCATTCAAAGGGACATTAAAGAATGTGTCAATGCATGCTCGACATGTGCTCGAAGCAAAACTCTCCGGAGCAAACCCCCTGGACTCTTACATCCTCTCCCCATACCGGATCGTCCTTGGAACCATTTGTCTATGGACTTTATAGTAGAGCTTCCTGTTTCCAAGGGGATGAACACCATTTTTGTTGTCGTTGATCGCTTTTCCAAACAAACACATTTCATTCCATTGAAAGGTCTTCCCAACTCATCGAAGTTAGCAGATATTTTTGTCAAGGAGATTTTTAGTCTGCACGGGGTACCATAGACCATCATCTCCGATCGGGGGTCTTAATTCGTATCAAGGTTCTGGCATTCTTTTTCTCAAAGGATGGGCAGCTTGTTACACTTTTCTTCAGGGTATCATCCCCAAACCAACGGTCATTTAGAGAGAACCAATCAGTCCTTGGAACAATACCTGCGTTGTTTTGTCTCAGACACCCAGGATAACTGGACGGATCTTCTTCCCTGGACTGAATTTGCACACAATAGTCTGCGCAGCGAGTCCACCCAAGAGTTGCCTTTTTTCATAAACTATGGATTCCACCCATCCCGCCTTCGATGTCCACATCATCTTCTGAGGTACCGGCTGCGGATAACAGAATTAATCTTCTACAGGATTCATGGAAAAGGATCCAGGAGAATCTTAGGACCGCAATGGCTTGACAGAAATTCTAGGCGGACCATCACCGGTGCAAGATCCAGGAATTTAGTACAGGAGATAAGGTGTGGTTATCATCTAAAAACATGCACCTCAAGATGCCCACACTCAAACTGGCAACCAGGTTCCTTGGACCCTATTCCGTAATAGAGAAGGTCAATCTGGTGGCATATCGCCTACGTCTTCCTCCGTCAATGAAGATTCCCTCTGTAGTTCACTTCTCCCTACTGAAACCTGCTTTCCAGAGCTCTCGCTTTCCCGATTCTTCCTCGCCTCCAGCTCCCCTCGTACAGGGGCAACAGAAATATGAAATTCAGTCCATCGTGGATTCCAGGATCTCTAGAGGATCAATACAATATCTGGTCCACTGGAAGGGTTTTGGACCGGAGGACCGGTCCTGGGTTCCTCACCACCATCTTCACGCTCCCAGACTCGTACAGGCTTTTCATCAGAAATATCCTCTCAAGCATGCCTGGAGACACCCGGAGGCCGCTCCTGAAGGGAGGTGGGGGGGGGAGGGTACTGTAAGAATCGGGGAGTCACGCCACCCTCGGCACGCTCCCCACTAACCTCCGCTCTCTGCTCCCATCTTCCCCGCTCCCGCCGCTGGTGGGGATGCTGCTCCTTTTTGCACCGCTCCATGGGCGGCTTGCACGCACCCCACTCCAGGCTTAATGCCTCTTCTTTCATACATTGGAGCACGCTTGGGGACTGTTCCTTTATGCTGCTACATTTCAACAGCCTGTGGTGGATGGTGCTTGACGGATTCCTCCACAGTCCAGCGGAGCATGCAGTGCTTAGCCCGCTAGGTGATAGCCGTGTGCGGTGTCCGTGTGCGGTGAGACGCCGGTGCAGGCGAGTCGCAGATACGTGACGTCATAGCGACATCTTCAACAGGAGCGCAAGGCCGAGGAAAGTGTTCCCTGTGAGGAGGTTGGTGCCTCAGTGGGATCCCGGCGTGCCGCCGATGGATGACGTCACAGCGACTTCCAACTGAAGCAAGCCTACCGACGTGAGGAGTCTCTCTGCTAAGGTCCGGGGACATCCGAACAGCGCCCCTACTCCATGTGAGCATACCAGGGGTGGAGGTGGATTACGCCAGAAGTCCTGTGAGTAACCAGAGACCAGAGAACAGAGACTCAACTCTTCTCACTACCAGGAGGCATTTACCGGTCTCAGACAAGTGTCCCCCCTCTTCCTTTTCCCTCCCTTACCTTCCCCCCCCCTTCCCACCCCTTCTCTTTCCCCCACACCTCCGGTATACACCGTGTATTACATTAGGACTGGTACAGATGATATCATCTTTATAGTACTAGGTCCAGACACGGAGAGGTTGTGCTTATCATTATTTTATAGGGGGGTCACTTTGTGGATTCACTTTATTAGGACTGATTTTCCTCCTCATGATATACCGCGGCTCATTCCACCATCAAGACTTATTATCTCAGTCCCCTCAATTCATTTTGTCCTTATTCACTACACCACCTCCACTTTATTTTTATAGAGCACACTAAGGGGAGCTCCTCTCCCCATCTCTACGCGTCAGGGGACTCCTATGCTGTTTTAATCTTTGGCTTATTATGCCCCAATAAATTATTTTTATCAACCCACACCAGCCTCATCGATTTGCAGTGCCCAATTTCTTCTTGCTATGCCTCTTCTTCCGGCTTGCATCCTCACTCTGACGTCGGGGGTGTACAGCGCGCACACGCAGCGCGCCTTCGGCGCACACAGGTCCCACCTCCTCAGAACATCAGGAATCCTCATCCCACCTGATCCCTGCTCCGATTCCACCAACCACAGCTGCTGACACACCTCCACGCTGCAGGTCACTCATTGGTTACTCTCTCCTACTTATTCTCAGCTGCCCCACTGGCAAATTGGCTGAGCATAATTCAATATTCCATTGTGTTCTTTGCTTCCTAGCCTTGCAGTCTTGTCCTCTTGTTCGCAGCTCTCTGTTATTGACCCTGCTTGTTTTGGACTCCGCTCTTCTGTACTCCTAACCCCGGCTATCTACGACATTCCGCACCTCTTCAACCCTGACCTTGGCACCCGTACAACGACTATTCTCCTCTCTCCAACCCTGACCCCAGCTAATAGTATCTGCAATGATCCGGACCTCTCCAACCCAGACCCCAGCAAGTATATTGACTATCCGTACCTCTCCAATCCAGACCTGGCTACCCTGACCAACCTACACTCCAGACGTGCCCAAGTGGCTGTGGGTGGTGTTTATATCCATCCCCACCTTGGCCCTGCAGTCACGCCTTGTTTGTGGTGAGCACATCGTGACACTTAGAGAACTGAACCCGCGAAAGAGGAATGCCGCCAATATGAATAACCAGTGGCCCCGGCAGAATAGATCAGTAGTCAATAATACACCTCACAGAGGTACCTACTTTTCCACAAGGAAACCTACTTTTCCCACCCTGTCTGAATGCTTGACAAAGAAACACACTATTTGCCTCAAACTTGATGTGCTCCAACAACATACAGACCTCTCTGTCTTTGGACTCATTGAATAGCTCCTCCACTCTAAAAACCTCAAAAAGACCACTGTAAATGCTTCCCTAAACAGCCTAGCCACAAATATAGACCAGCAAACACCTCTCCACCACTTATATCAAACTTTCCAGGAAGAAGTAGAAACCGGCCTTCTATTATCCATTGACTTTGCCAGCCATTTCCACCTTGGCATCATCTGCCTTAGGCCTGGGACCCGCTGCGCTCGTTGGTGCGGGCGGCAATGTAGCGAGTTCCCCACCAGCAGGGGAATCCTCGCGAGTCGGTCCCGGTCCCCACTGGCTGCACAGCTGATCACACGCTGTGGCGCGTCAGCCGCTAGGAGACACCACAGAATGGTGTTTCCTAGCTTCGACGCGTCACGTGGTGTGGCTGTGAGCCAATGGAGAGGGGAGGCTGCGGGAGGAGGAGAGGCTTCGGGGAGCGGGGAGGAGTGTGGAGTGAAAGCAGGTGAGTGCCTGTCTGTATATGTGTGTGCCTGAGTGCCTGTGTGTGTGTGTATGTGTGTGCCTGAGTGCCTGTCTGTGTGTGTGTATGAGTGTGTGTATGTGTGTGCCTGTCTGTGTGCGTGCCTATCTCTGTCTGTGTGTGTGTGTATGAGTGCGTGAGTGCCTGCCTGTGTGTGTGTGTGTGTGTGTGTGTGTATGTATGTATGTATGAGTGCCTGCGTGTGTGTGTTTTTTTTACTTACCTGCAGCCTGTGGCAGCCCGTGGAGGGAGGGGGGGGAAGAGTAGCGGGTCCCTCCGCTCAAGCCACGCCCCCCCTCCCTGTCAATCCTCCCAGTCAATCCTCCCAGTCAATCCTCCCAGTCAATCCTCCCACCTCCCGCTCCAGCCCCTCACGTCATGGCCGCGCCCCCCCCCGACCCGTTTGGCCACGCCCCCCCCGCTCCGAGAAAAGCATCCTGTAGACCGCAGATCGCGGTACAGCGAGTTGCACGCGCCGCCGGCAAGCAAGCCAGCCGTGCGGACGCGTGCAACGGGACCTTAGCCTTACAATTAAATTTTCTGTGAAATCCATCTACGAACCAGCTTGCAATAAAATGACACACCCACCACAATCAACCTAGCCCCACACAGAGCAGAAGCAAATGCACTAGTGCTTCCACCCTAATTAATCTGAATTCGTGGCCCCCAGCTCCGGTCCCATAGCTAACCAATTCTCAGATGACTGCACATCGGATGCCCACACCATTGCAGTAATGGATCCCTTCACCAACTCCAAGATGCGACAACTCGCAACTTATAGACGGTGTCTGAACACTCCCTCTAAGGGGGCTCACCTGACCAAGGTGATGTGCTCCCATCCTTAAATTCCCCCAGGAGCTTACTTGAAGTGGTGCTGCTCTCCGCTGGGACCACCATCCTTCCCCACCACACCCATCACCCACTCAGGAAAATAAGGGTAATCATAACATCCTAAAAACATAAATAATCATGAAGACACTACCAGAAATAAGCAAAAATATGTTGCAACCTGAAAGAAAACACACTATTGCAGACTTTTAAAAAGGATTTAATAATACACTTTTCTGAAGAGGTGTTAGAAATGATTATCACTGGTAGAATGACTACTACTGTATCTTGATTGCAAATGCAGAGGTTGAATTTCCCCTGAAACATCAACTCTTCATCTCTGCTATTTAATATGCTGTGATTCTGTCTCCCCCATGGTTAGGAAATTTCAGGTCCATTCAACCAAATGCTTTGAATTCAGAACAAGGGCAAGTCATCTTCACAGCATATTGAATAGGACCCATAATGAGAAGAGTATGTCAAAACAGTTACGACCTGTTTAGTTTTTGTTTGTTTTTTAATGGAAAACATATCTGTGCGATGCGTCTTTGTGAAATTAATTCAGGAAATTTGCAGACAGATTGAAGTTGCAGTCAATTTCCATATTTTAATACAAGGGGATACTCTCTGCCGCGATTTGTATTACACTTGTGTTTTGGATTTAAATAAAATGACTAATAAAGACACAAGGAAAACGTGTAATCTTTCTACCATCTGGTTACAAACTCCGGGACAGAGCCAGATCTAGCAATTTCGCTCAGAATGGATTATTTTGTTAATGGTGTATCGAGCATGGTGTGTGCTGTGCTTAACTGTGTGCACTTTGCTGCTTGTATTCCAATTCGGTTTTATGAAAATACAATCTATCATCATCATTATTTCTTTTTTTATGTTAATACAGGCGTCCACTTAAGGGGGCGTCGCAATACATTTCAGTCAGTTTGAGAATAGCTACAAATTAAATACAATTAGTTTTAGACAGGAGAAAGACAGGAAAATCCAGAGTTTTATTGTAATAATACATTATTATTTTTTATTATTATCATCATTTAATTATGATGCGCCAGCATATTCTGTAGAGTAGTACAATAGGGTTGGATGATGAAAACAATAACATAAACAAACATTATCATACATTGTTACATTAGGTAAGGAGGGCCCTGTCCCAGGGAGATTACAATCTATAAGGAAGGGTAAGGGGAGACATAGAGTACAGGGGGGAACATTAAATGAATAGAGGATATACTGTACATTCAGTTTACAGACATTTCATGGACAGTTAGAAATAATAAATGATTATGGGAATTATAAGAGAGCATTTCTAACATCAAGGAATGGCAGCAAACGTGTGAAAACCTGCGGCTACCCCATGGCTGCTTCCAAAGTCTGCCGCCTTTGGGGAGACTCTTGTAGTCTCTTATCAAAGAAGTCCTGATGTGAAGTGATAGCAGCTGGAAGGAAACAGATCCTCCCAGCAAACATTCAGGGGATGGGAGGAGGGGAAACCTGATCTAAAGGTCTTTCAAGCTGTGTCTGTCCTTTCTTGATGAAATTAACCCTATTCACACTGGCTTAGTGGACAGGAGCAGTGACGGGGAAGCATGGTGGGGAAACCCTCTTTGTGGAGCTTCCTTTGGGGAGACTCGTGTGGTTCAGTATCCTGTAGAGTGTTACAGTAGTTCTCAACCTTTGTTTTTTAAATAAGATACCCCAATCTAGTTTTTAAAGTAGAGATGATGAGACTGATGAGACCCAAAAGGTCGAAACAGCTGCCTGGGAGTAGGTTTACAAGTAGAGGTGGGTGAGTTTTTTTTGCGGATTTGGATCTGCCTCGGATTCCTTTTGTCCGTGGATTTCCTCAAATCAGTCTCAAAAAGGGCGATTCGTCTCTTCCAGATTTTTTTTTTATTACCGACAATCCACAATTCCACAATCCGCGGGTGAATTTTAAGAAGCCAATCCGTGGATTGCTGAATCCGCGGATTGTTGAAATCCACCAGCGGATTGGGGAATCCGTGAATTTATTTGTTAAAATCCACCAGCAAGTTATATCCAATGGCGGTTTTTTTTTTTTTAATCAATCTGCACGGAGGGAAACTGGAACAATCTGCCACCGTTTTTTACACCGCCAAATGGATTGTGACTGGAAAGCTCAGAAAATTCAGCTAAACTGATGTTGACACTTTCGTCCATCTCTATTTACTGGCTATGATCATCGGTAATGCAGGCCGAGCTGAACATCTGTGTAATGCGGCAGGGATACGTTTATAGAGGTTGTACATGTTAAAAAGGGATTGGAAGCAAAAGGTGACACTTTGTGCTCATTTGCATGTCATTTCCCAGAATTCCTATCTGCAGTGGAAGCATTATATGCCAAGAGATAATTGTGAAAAGCAGCAGACCTGTCGAGACATGTGAAAGTGCTCACAAGTGATACTTTTATTTGCTGTATACTGTACGATTGAGGGTTTTTGTCACCTTTTTACCCACCATAACTTATTTCATGTGAAGTAGAGATGACACTCTTATTTCTTTTTTCTTTAACCATATTTTACATGTAAGGGTTATGCTGAATAATTATTTTACAGATGATGTTCCTTTCTTTTTTTTTTACTGTAAAATGTTTCCATTTTCTAGTCTTTACCGTTTCCATTTTTTATGAGTAGAGCAGCATTTTCATTTATCTTTCTAAATTGTGTCTTGTCCTGTACAGTACATTTTTTGTGACACACCAGGATGGTGGTTGTTACACACCAAGATAATGTGACACCAGGGGGTTCATGCAGTAAGCAGCGAAAAAATGCATTTGCCAGTTTAGCAATTAGCCATGTTTTTGGCGTGTTAAACTGGCTGTATGCTGTAAGGGGCGAATCCCTGGCGAATGAATTAGCCACCACCATTTGATGAAATGGCGTGTAACCGGTGGCGGGACGGCTGCCTGGCGAGAAACTGCCGAGAAGCCGTCCCCTGCCGAGTTGTGTTTACAGCCGAGAGAGATCCGCTGCTCTCTCGGCGCAAACTTCAGCACAATAAAAATTATTTTTAAAACAACTTTTATTCATAGTGTACATGTGCAGGGGGTCTCCGGAGCTGAACCGCATTGTTTTCAGGTCGGGGGACCCCCTGCTCCCCGAGGTACAGGCCCCTTTATGAGGTGCCGGTATCCCTCTGCATTTAAAGGTCCCGATCACGTGACCGCGGCATGTAAATTAAGCAGAGGGATACCGGCACCCCATAAAGGGGGCTGTATCTCGGGAAGCAGGGGGTACCCGGACCTAAAACAAAAATGTTTCTGCTCCGGAGACCCTCTGCACATCTACACTATGAGTAAAACACACATATCAATAAAGACTCGTTCCTTACCTTACAGGGTATCTGCAACGGTAGCGAAGCAGCATGAATATTTATTTAATAATACTGTACAGTGAGCAGGGGGTCCCCCGAGCTGAACCGCATCACTTTGTGGACCAGGGACCCCCTGCTTCCCGAGTTACAGGCCCCGGTATGTGTGATCGGATGGGCAGTGTAGCCGCCATGTTTATAGCGTCCCATACGCTACGTGCTCGCAATAAACATGGCGTACCCACACTGTAACCGATGCCCCAAACTGGGGCCTGTAACTCGGGAAGCAGGGGGTCTCTGAGACACAAATTAATGCGGTTCAGCTCAGGGGGCCCCCTGCTCCCGCACAATATTATTAAAATACATTAATGCTGCTTCATTACCATAGCGGATAGCCGCTAAGGTAATGAAGGGGTTAACGCATAATAGCATGTTTATTGGGGACAAATGCCCCCAATAAACATAGCAGCAATACACAACATACAATACAGTAATGGCCAACATTACTATTATCCACAAATGGATAATAGTGCAGTTGTCCATTTACAATACATGCACAACAATAAAGACATTACATACATATAGCACTCACCCATGTGCGGCTGCCACGATGAAGGCCATCCTCATCTTCATCATGCCCATGCCCCATCCGCTTCTGCAAAACAGACACAAGAATTAAAACATCCAATGTAATGTCCCCTAACCCCTTAATCACCATAGCGGTTATTAACCGCTACAGTCATTAAGGGGTTAACCCACCATCACCCACATACCCTCCCCCACTAACCCCCCCAACCACCCTCACCCACTACCCACAGGGGAGTCCTACCAAATACCCTTGGGGCCAATACCCCCTCCCCCAGCACATACAGTACAATAATGTGCCAAATAACTATTATCCACATAGGGATAATACATTATTTGGCCATTATTAAACACATTAAATACCGTAATAAAGTAAAGAAAATTCTACTAACCTCATCAATAAGAAGGCTCCGTCGCCAGCATCATCCTTGGGGTCCGTTGCCAAAATAATAAATAGCCAATACATCTCAATTACAATAAAATAACAAGGAACCCCTTAATCACCTTTTCGGGTACT
>CM071568.1:293128226-293251204 GCA_036426205.1 Ascaphus truei | reverse complement strand
CGTCTCATTTTGAAGCCAGACGCCGAGGAGGAAGGACCTCCTCTGAAGAAAGAAGACCAGGGCGTGGCACCGGACGGCAAGAAGACCCCGGAAGAAGGTAGAAGAATACAGATGAAGATGGATTACAACTAGAAGACCGCTGGATTGTCGTGTTTTATTATTTTAATGTTTATTATTTTATGGTTTTTATTTTATGGGTTCCTGTTCGTGGATTGGTTCGTGAGTAAGCTGATCAACGGGAGTCGGTGGGGGCAAGTAATGGTAAGTTAAATAAAGAAATGTATTTAATGTTAATGTGGTTTTTTTTGCTTTTTCATGTCTTCATTTTTTTTTATGCATATCATTTCTTGCCACTGTATGTATGTATGTATGTATGTCTAGAGAGATATATACATACAGGGTAAGAAATTATAGTGTTGTTAAAGCTTGATTTTCTGTATTGTAAATGATTGTGGCTATGCTGCTATGCATAGATGTGTGTTAAATGTATTTTATTATTAGAGAGATGTAAGTTTTGGGCTTTATGCTGTACTGTAGGTTATGGAGAGGCTTGCTATAGTATATTGTAATTGTTGGTGTCATTTTTTGTATGTTTTGAACTTGTTCTCTGTTACGATAGCTATAGTTTATTGTGTAATTGGTATGGATGGTATTTTAATTGTTTAGGGATGTAATTCATGTCTGTTAATTCATTGATGGTGACTTTATTTGCTGACATAATTTACTTCTTGTGATGTCAGGCTATTTGAGTTGGATTACTGTATTGTTAACATTGATTTGCAGCGTGTACATGTAGTTTACATGTTATGCTACATGTATACACTGTAAATGCAATGTTTTAAGTGGCATTTGAGGCTTCAGATTGAATGATTACATGAGATTTGGTTAGGAAATTGCTTTTTAATTCATTGAGGATGTTATGCATAAGTGGTGTTGCCATTGCAGGATGGCTTCACCCCTTAATTACCTTTGAGGTTAGTACCCGAAAAGGTGATTAAGGGGTTCCTTGGTATGTTAATGTAATTGAGATGTATTGGCTATTTATTATTTTGGCAACGGACCCCAAGGATGATGCTGGCGACGGAGCCTTCTTATTGATGAGGTTAGTACAATTTTCTTTACTTTATTACGGTATTTAATGTGTTTAATAATGGCCAAATAATGTATTATCCCTATGTGGATAATAGTTATTTGGCACATTATTGTACTGTATGTGCTGGGGGAGGGGGTATTGGCCCCAAGGGTATTTGGTAGGACTCCCCTGTGGGTGGTGGTTGGGGAGGTTAGTGGGGGAGGGTATGTGGGTGATGGTGGGTTAACCCCTTAATGACTGTAGCGGTTAATAACCGCTATGGTGATTAAGGGGTTAGGGGACATTACATTGGATGTTTTAATTCTTGTGTCTGTTTTGCAGAAGCGGATGGTGCATGGGCATGATGAAGATGAGGATGGCCTTCATCGTGGCAGCCGCACATGGGTGAGTGCTATATGTATTTAATGTCTTTATTGTTGTGTATGTATTTTAAATGGACAACTGCACTATTATCCACTTGTGGATAATAGTCATTGTGCCCATTACTATACTGTATGTTAGGGGGGTATAGGTGTTGTTGGGGTCATATATATATATATATATATATACATATATATATTTATTTAGTTAGTGTGGGGCTGGTATGTGTATTTTTTATTATTGTGGGTAGTGGGGGTGGGTGAAGGGGTATTAGCCCCAACGGTGTTTGTTTAGGGCTTGCGGGTGGGTTGCGGGAGGCCTTAACCCCTTCATGACCGTAGCGGTATTAACCGCTTGGGTAGAAGATACCAGAAATATCTTTTAAAGGCAGCTCCAGGACTACCTATTGGACTCTTTATCAAAGGTTTTTAATATCCATTATTGTCATTGCACCAGCGCTGAGTACACACCTATTATTTTACCTTCAATAGGGCTGCACACACACACCCGCGTGCACACACACACGAGCACACACACACACGAGCACACACACACACACACACACACACATATACATACATATAGTCTAGTGCCCCGTGCTACTTATTTCTGTGGCCCCAACACTGTAAGTCCTGGTAAGGAGCAGGCAGTATTGGGGTTAAGTTCCTCATAACATGAGTAATCCTGTGTGTTCACCATGAGGTTGATAATTTGTTGCGGTCTATAGGTGCTAGCTGGGACCGTTGGAGCATGTGACTCTGGGGGTGGGATTTCTGGAGAGGTGCTGTCCTCTTACGGGCCTAAGGAGTGGGACCCTCCCCTGGGGTATATAACATGGATGCTGCTAAATTTAGAGTGTTCTGTGTGGAGTTCCAGATAGTCTCTCCTTAGGGAGTGGGTGAATACCCCTTACCCCATCAGGGTGCAAGGGAGCTAAGGATAGGTTCCTGGGGCCTCAAGCTCCTTCGGCTGATTCCAGGGATGGGTCCTGCGAGCTAAGCTCCGATCCAGAAAGATACATGCAAGCTGCGAGGGATAGGAGAGAGAAATGCCTATGATTGCACCTCTCTTGCATGGGAGATGAGATGACCATCTGCCACAATAAAGATCCAGTTATACCATCACTGCTGTGTGTTCTATGGAGGAGATAATTGCTTGTGGGGGTTATTCCTGTTTCTAATAGGGTCCCTGCAGGATGGAGGTGCTGCACCGAGAGAGAGGAATGCTGAAAACCTGTCCTGTTGCTACTCCCAAACACCAATAGCGGAGACTCAGCCTTCTGTACACCTACAGATTAGCACCACAAACACCAAGTACCTGCAAATCTCCCGTAAGGGGGGAGGGGGTGTGGAGGGGAAAGGGTGCTATATATATATATAGCATATATACGTATATATATCACAGACAGAAGGCATGTTGCAGCCATTGGTTGTAGCTTTTCCCTACCCTAACCAGTCAGCTGCCTTGTGCCGGTGAGCTGGTGACTACTGTTCCACTTCTCTTCTTACCCCGGGAACTAATGTTTAGCACAGCAGAGGAGTGGGTCACTATTTGTCAGTTCCCTGTCATTAAACAGTTAAAGGAAATAGTGAGAAGCCAAGATCTATGTCAGCAGCATCACCACTCCCTCAGCACCGGGGAGAGAGTGCAGGCTGCTGGGGATGGGGGCTGCAGGTGAAGTCACTGAGGGTTACATACGGTCCCCCCGGGTTGCCTGTTGCCCATCAAGGGCCTAGAGTCATTGTGACAGGGCTTTATCTCTGTCTAAATAGGTCTCCAAATAAAAAGCCTGTATCTAGCGGATGCGTCAAGCAAGGAACTGGTTAATGGCAGCTACAGACATATAGTCAGTCTCCACCTGACTCATCAGTCAAGTAGAGAAGCCTCCTGCTTAATCTTCAGGGGATCTCTCTAGCACTGAGGAGGTGTGTGCTGTCAGAGAGGGTTACCAGGGAACTAGACCCTCTATTCCAGGATGCAGCGGACCCTGGAACCCGCCAGAGAATGCACCCGACAGACACCAACCCAGAACCAGACTGATGGAAAAAGCCCCTGACAACAGGCACCTCTTTGGAATTTGGTTCAGAGGATGGTAAGAGGCCTAGCCTCCCAGCCCTGCAGATAGGGTTGCCAGATTGCTTGTCCATAAATACTGGACACAATGGTAAAAGATGCGACCCCCACACCCCCTAATACATATAAAAAATACCCCCACACCCCCCGAATAAATATATAATAAATACCCCCCCCCCACGCCCCCCGAATACATATATAATAAATACCCCCCGCCCCCGAATACATATAAAAAATACCCCCACGCCCCCGAATAAATATATAATAAATACCCCCCCCACGCCCCCCGAATACATATATAATAAATACCCCCCCACCCCCGAATACATATAAAAAATACCCCCACGCCCCCTCCCGCCTTAAACCTTTCTCACTGACTGCCCCACACCTCTGGAATGCCCTTCCCCTCAGTACCCGACTAGCACCCTCTCTATCCACCTTTAAGACCCACCTTAAGACACACTTGCTTAAAGAAGCATATGAATAGCACTGTGAATATTCTGAACACATGATACATAAAGCTTGGCCCCCTGCAGACGCACTTACCAGAACTACCTCCTACTGTCTCTGTACGTTCTCCCTACCTACCAATTAGACTGTAAGCTCCTCGGGGCAGGGACTTCTCTTCCTTAATGTTACTTTTATGTCTAAAGCTCTTATTCCCATGATCTGTTATTTATATTATCTGTTATTTATTTGATTACCACATGTATTACTACTGTGAAGCGCTATGTACATTAATGGCGCTCTATAAATAAAGACATACAATACAATAGCACTGCTATGGCATACCGCATGGAAAACCCCATTGAGGTCACATGCTTGGATGTATCTTTCATTGAGTTCTTTTCTTCCTTTCAGCTATGTACAATACAAAATCCCCCCTTACGACTGCTTAAGACGAATCACCAAACAATTTTTTTTCTTTAGAAAATGAAATATTAAAAAAATTTCAAAAACAAAAATAAAATCAGAAATTGGGGGATATTCAATCATTCAAAAATGGAACGTATATAAAAAAAATGAGAGAATATTCAAAACTCCGGAAAGAAATATTTGAAACATTTGAATTTTTTCAATTTTGCTTCATTCACCCTAGAGAAAACTTAAATTAATTAAGAAATAGTTGATTCTAGATAAAATAAAGGTAGATGTTTGTTAAGCAAGTACTGTATAATCAAGTTCTTATGGGTGCAGAAGACTAATGCACCAACGAAATGTAGATGCTTTTTAATGTACTGTATTTACTGTAGTACCACACTGGTTTTTTTTGCTACATTTTTCTTTTTTTCAATCTAGAATAAAATAGTCACAAATGTTAACATCTTCACCTAATTTTAAAAGACCTTTTTTGTATTCAATTAACTCTTCAATAATTTTCAAAAATACATCTTTACTGTATTCATTACATTAGGCGTGTACATTAATCTCGTTATTATAAAGTACAAATCTCTCATTGTTAATCTTTATACCCAGAATAATAAATCTGCCCCTCTGAACATCAGAGAAGATAGGGTGCATGGAGAGCGCAAGATGAAAAGAAATCTACTATATATTTGTGAAATCACTGTATGTCTGCGTCCCAAGGGTCAATCGCATTGGACCTTGGGCCTGTCACTCCTGCTCAGGCCATGCCCGCCCCCGCACACCTCTCATTGGCCTACGTCCAACACCAATGCCACACTGTCCCACCCCTCACTGACTCTCATTGGCCTGCGTCCAATGCCCCCCCCGCACACCCTCGCATTGCCTGCGTCCCTCACTGACTCTCATTGGCCTGCGTCCAATGCCCGCCCCCGCACACCTCTCATTGGCCTGCGTCCCACCCCTCACTGACTCTCATTGGCCTGCGTCCAACACCAATGCCCTAATACTTCCACACTGTCCCACCCCTCACTGAGTTTCTTTGCTTTTGCAACACCTAATCCTCTAATCCTCAACCTGCTCTGGGGCCACGCTTCACAGCTATCAAAACCTTCACGTCTGCTACCACAGACTGCCGAATCAGGTACAGCAGTGTTTCCCAAACTGTGCGCCGCGACGCCCTGGTGCGCCGCGGCTTGGCTAGAGGGGCGCCGCGATCAGGGCCGCCAGCAGCGGGAAACAAGGGCTGCTAGCTCATTTAAAAAAAAAAAAAAACCTCTGGGGGGGGGGCATTTGCTGCAGAGAGCAGAGGGGCAGTGGCTGCAGAGAGCAGGGGGGGGGCAGCAGTGGCTGTCGAGGGGCCGGCGGCTGAGGAGGGGCAGAGGGGGGGGGGCGGTTTGGCTGTGGAAGAGCCGGTCGAGAGGCAGTGGATGCGGAGGGGCCGGTGGCTAATCAAAGCTTACCCCCCTTACAGCCTCCTCTCACCTGCCTGCGCGCCCCTGCTCCCGGGACCCGTTCACAGGAGCTGAGCCCGAGCAGCAGCAGACCGTCCTCCTCCGAGTCTGGCGCCTGAGTGTCTGAAGCTGACGTGCGCCGGGCGTCTCACGCCGGCACGCGCCGGAAGTTCAGCTGACTTCAGAGGACCTGGCGCGCGTTAGACACCGGTATGGAACAGACAGAGCCACCCTGCCTTCGGAGAGTGGTAATACCGGACACATATTACCTTTCATTTTATACCGGACGCAGAGGCAAAATACCGGGCTGTCCGGTTAAAAACTGGACACCTGGCAACCCTACCTGCAGAGAGGGACTGGGAAGTATGAGTTCGTCCTTAGAACGGGATAGGCTGTTTTGTTTATTTGTTTTTTTTATGTAGCCAGGTACCCCCTGGAAAAAGGAATAGGTGCAAAACAGCGCTAGGGATACTGATGAATAAATGTTCAGGCAGCCAGGTGAATGACTGGTGGTACAACCAGTCAGGGAAACAGATGAAACAAAGGGGTTAACCGGCGCCAAAGAGGGTAAATACCAGTCCTGTTGTGACAGTCCAAATACAGTCCTTGGGATGATGAATGGTGATGATTCTCACCTCAGCAGTGCATATGTGAAAAAAGAGAAAGAGAAATAATAATGCAGTAAATCAACACAGGGGGGGGGGGGTGATCACAGATATTGACAAAAAACAACAAACAAGACATACAAACATATAACACTAGCACGGCCTAAATATTAATAAAAAGCATATTTATTGATGTGGAAATGTGCATAAACCGCATCCGGAGGGGTAAAATTGCAACCCTACTCACAAAATGCTGGAAAGGTACAGGCAGATCTGCTGTAAGCAGCTGGGCTCTCAAGATGGCGACCGGAGCACTTGTGCTGGCGTCCACACGTGACTAGGAAGCCAGGCAGATGACTCAGATGACGAGGCCTCTGGGCGGACGTGACGTCACCCCCGTTGTGTATTCTCCACCGGCTCACAGGACTCCAGTCCTCCAGTCCTCATCAGCAGCCGCAATATCGCCGTACTTTGGTTCAAAACACTAGTTGGAGACTGCAGAGTTTCTCCTTTGGAATTGCAGACTTCACCACACTGGAACACTCTAAAAATTTGAAACTTCCCGACGCGTTTCGTACGCATGCGCGTACTTCTTCAAGGGATGTCCATTTCCACATCAATAAATATGCTTTTTATTAATATTTAGGCCGTTGTCTTGTTTGTTGTTTTTTTTCATTATTTGTGTCCCCCCCCCCCCCCCCTGTGTTGATTTACTGCATTATTATTTCTCTTTCTCTTTTTTCACATATGCACTGCTGAGGTGAGAATCATCACCATTCATCACCTCAGGTACCCCCTGGGTTACTACACTTCTCTGCCTAACACATAAGTCCTGGTACCAGCACAGGCAGTGTTAGGGTTAATCCTTGCCCTTGCTTCAGTAAACAACTCTCTAGTAGTGACAGGGGAGGGGGGGCAAGGCCTAGGTACTTCCCATAACCGGGGCTAAGAGAGGTGTGTTCTCCACTCTTGGGGACTGGGCGTGTGTGTTCTGTGCTGAGCCAGGGACCTGGTTTCAGGCCTTCCCTCCCGCAGGGGAGTGGAAGCACCTACCCCTTATCTCACTAGGAGATGAAGGAGTTAAGGAGAGACTCCTGGGGCCTCAAGCTTATTGTTTTGCTCCAGGGACAGAAGATGTATGCTGTATGCTGTGTACTGAATAAAGACCACCAGTTATTTTAGTCCTGTCCGAGGATGCAGTCATTCAGGGGGAGGAAAGAGAGGTTTCCTGCAGGGACTGCACCTATCCATGATAGGCATTGTTGGATGGAGGCGCTGCACCGAACAGAAAGAGAACACCTGTCCTGTTTATCGCCACTACCATCGGCGTAAGCACAGAATCCTGAGAGCCTAACATGTGAGCAGCACTACACACCACGGTAACCGGAACCAAATCTCCCTTAGGGGTGAGGGAGGGCGGGGTTACATTTGTATGCTGCCTTAGGCCTCTTTCAGGGTGCAGGCTTCGGAGGGAGGGCGTGCTGCTGTGCGAGCTGTCGTGGGACACAATGTATTCAAATTGAATACTGGTTGTCAGGGTAGCAGCTGCCCTGTCTCCGAAGCTCGGAGTTGACGCTGGCTACAGTTTCAATAAACAAAAAAATCGTTTTTTGAACCTGCAGCAGCGTCACTGGGACCTCGGCAGCCAATGAAATCATTCTTGAGAATGATTTCAAGACTGCAACTTGGATCCATAACCTGCCGTCTGTAGCCCCGCCCCCTCCCCGCCTCCTCAACTCCTGAAAAAGTCTGCTGGGAGGATGAACACACATCGCCCAGCAGACTGCCGCCCTCCCTCCCGAACGCCCTCCCTCCAACTCCTGCCTCTGGCACCCTGAACGAGGCCTCAAAGCTCTATTATTTGAAGCTACAGGCTGAATAAAAGCCAAGGTTTATTTTCCCCAATGTATGTCTCCCTCGTTATACCACTTCACTCGTCTCCTACCGTCATCGTCTCCTACAGTCATCAAACTACAATATGGCCAAAATGTATTATTGTTCTTTTTAGCAACGAAGTCATCAACTTGGTACTTCCTAAAATAATGCTTTTTTTATTGCACGCATTATAGTTACAGTACCTATCAGAACTGAGCATCAAAATAAGTAAATAACACAGTTTTACTTATTTTGATGCTAATCATCACATTCTGATATTTACTGGTACATGGCTAATAACAAAAATGACAGCAAATTTGTATCCCTTACCGCAGGCGGCATTAGGCCCATCTTGCTTATTTATATAATAGCCAGTATATACAAAAGCAAGATAACCTAAACCCACCTAGAATACGTGCTAAAAATGTATACGATTTACATTTTACACAATATAAACCAATTAGTAGTGCAAGTGGCTATGAATAGCTGACCACTGACTGCTAATAAGGGGTTAAGATCTTCCTAACAGGTGTACCTACCCCCTTTGGCTACCTAAAAGGCTAGTAAGGAATTGCATTACAATGCCTTAGTAACCGCAAAAGCAAGCAAGAGGTTAATCCGTACAAACCTCCCACTGCGGGGCTCAAACCCCCAATATTCACCCCCCCCCGATGGTTTTTCCCCCCCAGCACACCTTTCCCATCTATAGTATTGGCGAACAACTCTTTTAGCCCAAGGTGGCAAATAGGACTGTCAGCCAACGTAACATGATATACAAGTTAGCATGTTTTAAAATAAAAACAAACATGTAAACATACACATTAGTTACAATAATTAATGCATATAAGGGGGTTTATTAATTACTTGAGTGCCAATGAGGCTACCTGGGCCCTCTTAAGATGAGCCTATGTCACCAATTTGGCACTAAAGGGGGTTAATGAAATAACAAAAAATATATCTCTTAGCCCATCCAAGTAGCAGGCCTCCATTCTCTCCAGGGTCCCAGAACTACTCTCAAAAAGGGCCAATCCCCAATCATAAAAACAATTTAAAAAAATTACATCCACAGAACATTGGTCCAATAAAAAAAAACCCCACAGAAAATGTTTTTATTTTTTTTTTAAATCCAAGGACCAATGACCCATATGTAATCCAGGCCCGATGGCCTACTTGTAATCCATTGGCATCTGTGCCAGGCGATGGGGCATCCTCATACTGTACAGTACTTGTTTTAAGCCCTGGGTCCTCAGTTGCTTAAAAAATCTCCTTAGGTCAGAATTATATTAAAATATTATTTTCTTTTCTCCGCTTTCTTTCTCATGCCACCGGACATGGCCTCTACCAGGACTTCCGGAGTTATGTGAGGACCCTTTTATATGGCTTATTGTCATCACATAATACATGAAAAATTAGCACGTGGTACAAAAAACAATATAACTGGTTGCTGTAACATGTTTAGCGGCATTTCCAATGAAGTCAATGCCTTGGCCAATCAACATTGCTTGACAACACATTGGTTGTGTTACATTGTCCGACAGTCCTTTTAGCCACATGGGGTTAATAGGGCTGTTAGACAGTCCTATAGATAGACGATTAGGTGTGTTGGGGGGTGTATGGGCAGTAGGTGGGGTAAGTGCCCTGAGAGGATGAGTGGGCCCCCCAAGGGATGGTTGGTAGGGGTTAACCCATTGCATGCTTTAGCGGTAAGGCATTTCTCTGTAATTCCTTATGTATAATGTGTAATGTTTATGTAGCAGGGTCCCACTTACCTGCCCACAGGAGGGAGAGCTGCCTCTGCATCGTCCCTGCATTGCTCCGTCGGATCGGGAGAAGTTGCGGCGGACATCTTGGAATGGCTCTGCATATAAGAGCGGAATTACAACTCCCAGAAGCATCGACATTTTGGTGATCCAGATCTCCTCTGCGGGACTGAAGACAGCATGGGCAGTCCTGACGGAGGTAGCAAGGAAGAAGGTAGTGTCCAGGGAGAATTCAGCTTCCTGGACTAGGCCAGACCTTGCCCCTTAGGCCCAGATAACCCCTGCATCATGAGCGGAATATTGTAGGGAAGTCCCCAGATAAGGACTCTCCCATTAGAGCTGCAGCAGCACTACTGTGCCAGTGGACAAACGTCCACGTGGTGGACTGCGGCCTGGGACCAGAGCTGCACGTGGCAGCAGATAAGAGGGATTCTCCGGCTGGAGACTTCACAGCAGACCGCGCCTTGGATAAGGTGTGAGGGGAGTTGCGTTGGAGGCCCCGCTGCATGGAACCTGATCCATCACCCTCCTCTGATTATTCCCTGGTCGGGCCTGTGACCAGCAAGGTACCAACGTGCACCTACACATCACAGGGGGGTAGCGCTACCTCACACTTGGGTGGGATTGCTTGTGCAGACTCCGGGGTTATCGGTGCCCTAGGCACCCTCAGTACTTTGGGGGAACCACTCAGGGTGTTATGTAATTGGTGTATTGTATTGGTGTGATATGTGCATATACTGTTACAGTAAAACTGAGTTTTATCATATCTATATCTCTCTAGTGTGATATTGTTTTACTGATTGTATTAGGTCCCTTGAGGAGTCATCCCACCAATGCTGGGATCCCTGAGAAGTGGAGGCGCTGCACTAAGAGAGAGAGCTCACCCCAGGCTCCCAGAAGCGGAGGCTCAGGCCTCCTGTGAGCATACAGGTACTAGCAGCACGAGTAATCGCCCGCGGTTTCCCTTAGGCATAGGGAAAGTGGGTTAGATTTGTAACATATTAACCCCTATGGTGCCTGGGATATCTATTATAAGCTACAAGCATCAAAGGGGTTAATGTGTTTTCTACCATAGGGATTATCATAACATTTATTACATAACCTGATGGCAGAAGCAAATGATTCCCCTTCCCCAGTGCAGCTCTTGCATTGCATTTATCAGTGAAGTTAATTACCGCCTCATGATTGCCATTTTTCATCTCACCAGGTACATTTTCCCCACAATGTTGATGGTTTGATGGAATGTTGCTAGGCCATTGAGGTACAAGCGGCTGATAGATATTTTTCTACGGGGAGCCATATTAACTCCTATTTAACAGAGATTGATTGCTCCTTGCCATTGACTTGCAAAGGAGTCCACGTCAGATTGGGTCTCTAATCTGTACCAGAACCTTATTAATCTGGGTCTGAAAGCTTCAATGATGCACAGAAAGAATGGCTACAAGAGACAAACATTTATAATATGTATCTCAGGCTCCACATTTGTTGTCATTTTGTTCTTATAAACAATGGGTTAACTTCCGTTTACTCGCGTCTCTCCAACTGGTTGTCCTTTTGAAAGGACTAACTAAATGTCAAATGCAGTTTCTCCAAAAAAATAATGATTAAGAGGAACACTTTTTTTCTTCTGTATGGGTGGCAGCCGAAAAAATATACAAATAACGGCCAATTTCTCCCTTTTTGCTTCTGAATACTTTACTGCCCGAAGTGTATATGTAGTATAATTACAAACACTGTCGCTGACATTAGATTACAGCAGTGTGCAAAATGTAAACGAAAAAGGCAGTTTAAGACCAAATATTTCTCACATTAGCTAACCGTTGAAGTGGGCTGTTTATAGCACCAATAAAGCATTTTCCCAAGCTCTTGCAAACATTTCTTGACAAGGCAACACCATAAAGTGAAACGGGTCAAATATGCTATGTCAATACGTCATGTAAACGTCTCTCTCTAACTCCGAAAACTAACACAAATATCTGATAATCATTCTCGTTGTGCTTTTTTGACATTTAATATTTGACGTCTCAGAGGAGCGCATTATCCATGACTAAATGACAAATTGTGTTCACAAAGACTCGCTTATTTTTCTCCCAGTGGTGCAGTTGATAAAAACTGTGCGTAGATTAAACGTGTGGCCAGCGCCAGTCAGAGGGGATTAACTCCACTTTAATTAATTAATTTGAGGTATTTGCATTGCTTTGCTGTGCAGTGGCAGCTGAGGCCCTTTCAAATACGCTTTCCAACCAAAGCAATGTTTGCTTGAATTTTTCCATCAGGCAGCATGTCCTTGCAAAGTTGATTTTGTGTACATAATGGAAGCAGTACATGGGTAGACATGCAGTCCAAGGCATCGGTGCAACAGATTATAATCCACAGGTAAATAATTCAAATCTTCTTTAAATCCCTTTAGTGGCGAGCAATAAGCATAAATCTTGTAACATGTAGTGGCTCTTAGAGCATAAGCAGTGTACCAGAAAATGATCACCTATAGCTCATATAGTAGTAGTCGCCCGGGTAGGCTAATAAAAGTGGGATTTATGGGGTACTTGGGGGACATGACAACCAAAAGGTAAAAGTATACCCCTGTTCACCACCACACTTAAATGAGACTACTTAGAGCATACAACGTGTCTGGTATTGCAGGATAAATTTGAAATCCATAAATAACTCACTGTTAGAATGAAGGCTCAACGGAGCCTAGTTGCAGGTAGTGGCTCATCCAGGCGTGCATCCGGCTGTGGTAATTGATAGCAAGAGGAGGCAACCTCGTGAGAGGAATCAGTGGAGCACTGCAAGCAGGGTAGGGCGCAGGTAGAATGCAGATAGGAACGGCACACCATGAATAAAAAATCTAATTTAATGAGTGACTGGAGACATAACAAAAAGGAACAGAGTAGTGCACTCTGACGCGTTACGGGCCTTGGCCCTTTGTCAACGAGTAATAATGGAAGCATTGCAGCATAATGGATGGTTAAAGATAGGCTGAAACTAAATTGAGAAAAATGGTAGGTCCTACTGTATATTACTATATATACACTATATTTACTATGTTGTGCTAGTCCAGAAGATATATAAATGTAGGAGCACACCTGAGATTGGAATTACTGCCACGGGTGCACACAAGGAGATGGATAAAGCAGTCTATGTGGCATATCAATAAGGAAAAAGAACGGTGTTACAGACAGCACTCCCAAAGTAAAGTATATAATGCCTGGTGCATGGAAATGACAGGAGGGACCCTTAGCCCTCCCACAACTATAGAGCAAAAAAAAGGTTGATGTTCCCAGCACTCAATGTGAATAAATTGAAAAAACACTGGAATATGCCAAAATATATCTATTGTATTGAAATTCAAAGACATAGTATTCAGTATATAATCTGGAGGATGCTACAACTCTCCTCAGGGAAATCTATACGTACAAACAGATGCCGAAATGGCGTGCTAGGAGGGGAGGGAGGTGGGGGAGGGACGGGAAAAAACAAGGGGAAAAAAGGGAAGGTAAGGTGGTGACAATAAACTGCCTAACGTCAAAAGATGGAGTAGATGTGATGCAGCAAAGGGGGGCAACGTTTTGGGGCAGAACGCTCCTTCCTCCAGCCTGCTCCCACAGATACCTAAAAAAGGAACCTGCGTTACTTCCCTTCATACCATGCCAAAAATATCCCCCTACCGTCTGCACTGTAATTATGCAAAAAAAAAAAAAAACACATTAACGTTGTACTTCCATAGATAGGGAAAACAAAATAGAGAACCACTAGTTAATCATGTCAGTGTATCCACCCAGGCTTACATTACTATTGCCAGTAATCAGATCAATGCCTGTTAAATGCTAACTGTGAAACCCTGGTACACTAACATAGTGTGACTTACCTATCACAATGATATTAGATTCATAGATTCATACGTATCACCAGTCTCTGGAGCAGCTTGTCAAATTGAAAAACAAATGGTAGGTCATGCTGTATATTACTATATATACTATATTTACTACGCTGTGCTAGTCCAGAAGACATATAAAGGTAGGAGCACTCACGAGATTGGAATTCCTGCCACGGGTGCACACAAGGAGATGGATAAAGCAGTCTATGTGGCATATCCATAAGGAAGGTTGAGCGCACTCACCTGGGACTTGTATAAAGGCTTATTTATTATTTAAAATGGTCGACATTTTGGTCCTGAGAGACAGAACTAATAAGAGCAGGAGCCCGTTTAGCCCCCCAACGCCCCATAAACATACAGTCTGTCATAATAAATAAACACTGTATTGGAGTTAAAAATCCACAGCTTTATTAACATAATAACCATTTTCACATACCAACATTACCATGCCAGATTGCCCGCTATTATGTCTTGAGTCAACGAATGCGACATCATGCTGACCATAAAACAAGCTCAACAAACATATAATATCCACTTTTTAGGAGGACACCACATCCCCACCGCTCAGGAAGAGCCAGGCAATGGGAACTGCATACTATAGGACATTTTTAATAAAAATCAACTGACATTTATTTAAAAGTTTACAGAAAAAAGTTAAATATTTGACATCTTACAAACAGAAATATTTGTTATTTCACTCTTGATGCTTCTTTGAAGAACCGGAGGGACAGTATATAGACAATCCAAAGAAATTGGCTCTATCTTAAATTATTTCATAAACATCCCTGTGTGGGCTGTTTCTAATAATCCCAGGGTGGAGTTTTGTCCCTTATCACAATTAAACAATGCCTTTGTAGATTGTTTGTCTTCAAATATACATACATTGGTTCACTTCAAGAAAGAACTGAAGACTGTGCCACCATAGCTAGTCATTCAATAGACTTCTATAGCTGGATGTGGACACTCTTGGTGTCAGACACCACAAAGAAATCCACAGAGAGAGCCTGAATCAGAACCAGCGATCAGGATAGGTAGAGATACCAGGGTGCGAGCGTAAGTCAGTAATAGGGATCAGAATTGGATGAGTAGACAGTGAGCGAGCAGGAATCAGTACCAGGGATCAGGATTAGAGATGGGCGAATCCACCCAAATCCGTTTCCCGGATTTTCACTAACCCCTAAAAACCGTTGTGGGGTGTAAAATCCACAAATGGATTTGGGTGGATTCACCCCGCGCTCATTCGTCAAAAATTGCCATTGGATACAACAAGGGGGCGCAAACTTTTTCCCTGCACCCCCTGCCGGCGGTCCCCTCACCTCCGCGCCCCCCCCTCAGCCCTGCGCAGGTGTCAGGGGTGAACTGCCTGCACTGACGAGCTGAGAGTGGGTGTTTTCCCAATCAGCATTGCCTTAACCACATGTCTGATACTTTGGTTGCCTTTGCTAACAGCTGCGTTCACAGCGCACAAGGAGCCTCTGGTAACTTTGTATCGTTTTAATTTTATGTTTGCTTAACCAATCTAGTCCCTTCCATTTGTGACCATCAGTCAACAATTCAACTCCATTAATTGAGATCCTGCCATTAGTTTAATCCAGATAGCAAAATGATTACATTAAAGGAGGGAAAACACTGCAAATGCATGGACAGAATAAAGAATAGAATGAGAAAAGCAAGGCATACTTTAGAAGAAGGAAAACAAACTAGGTGCATTGGGTAGAAAAGCATCTTCCAACTAATTTCTATGCTGATTTCTAGGCTGTTTAGACTCAGGGCTGTAATATGGTTCCTTAATAGCACAGCCTGAATATGTACAGTATATAGAAACTGTTTAGTGTATTGCCTATGGCATATTAACCAAAACCAATGCATCTAAAGCAGAAAAACAAAATCCTGTATATTGTCTGAGTTCAGCCAGAGGTTAAACTTGTTTATGTTTTTCATATTCTCTGGAGATGGATGTCACTTTCTGTACAGCTTTGTACAATAATAGCTATTTTTCATAAAAGTCTATAAATTATGTGTATCTATAAAATCTAGGTAAAGTGAACAACAACATGTTTTATGTATGTTTGTCATAGTAAATGGCATGTTTAGTGTTCATTTTTGTAATTCTAATAATAATGACTGATTCACATTTATAAATCAAAAGACAAACATCTAGAAAATGTATTGAAATATTTCCTATGTTTCAAAACAGCACTTAGTAAAGAGTTTTCTGTCATTAGTCTGTATTTTGCCTTCTTCCTTCCTCTGCTCAGAAGCTTCTTAAGAGATGGTCAAATCCGCCCAAATCTGTTTCCTGGATATTCTCGCAATTCTCCTTCCCTCCCCCCATATCCGCTTCACAGTGTTAAATCCGCGCAGATTCCATCAAAATCCGCTATAGGATACAATCCGTCCATGGATTGGTAGAATCCAATTCACAGACTCAGCAATCCGTTGGCGATTACTTAACAATCTGCCAACGGCTTGCTGAATCTGCGGATTGGATGCCACAAATCCATTGACGGAGTGCGGAATTGCGGAGTGTGTTGGTAACAATAAAAATAAAATAATACAAAATCCGCAAAACGCGAACCTGCCCTTTTTGAGATTCATTCATCCGCTGAAAACTGTGGACCAAAAGAACCAGCCGCTCCACTGCCGATCCAAATCTGCCCCAAAATGTGCCCATCTCTACTTCTTAATTGTGTCCACATTTGGAGATCCTCACTTCTTACTGCAAAAAGTGTGGGAGGAATGAAAAGAATGAAAAGATTTTTTACATGACACGATAGCAGTTTGAACACTTCATTTCCGACAGTACAAGTCAAATAACTTCAGTGTGGCAAAGAAATCCTTTTCAAAACCTGGGCAAACATATTATTTTATGCAACTATCCCGGCTGTTCAGAACGTAATTTATAGCAATCAGTTTAAGCGAGACCTATTCCACGTTACATTGACCAAAGCTAACACACTTCAAAAGTGAGGCAGTATTCTCTTAAGCAAATGACAGGTTCTACATCTGTTTAAAACATGATGTTATTCTTACCGACCGGTATTCTAACTGTAGCACCTGTTCCACCCCTCCCACAGGAGATCTGGCCACTACATGGGTGTTTCACCACTACATGGTGCTGTATCTCACCTGTTTGTTACAGGAGGTCTGAGTTGCTCTACAGATGTTGTGTGGGAGCAGCAACAGGTCAGGCTTTTCCTTCTAGTGTGCAGCGCCTCACTACCCATGAGGATCCTGCTGGAAGCAGGATGGTCCCCACAGGCAATTCTCCTTTACAATGACCACACATTATTGCTGGTACAATGGCATGTTTATTTGGCATACAGCATGGCATCCTCCTGTTCTCCCTGGAGAAGACCCCAGGGGCTTGAGGCCCCAAGAGTCCTTCCTCAGCTCCTTTACCCTCTTGCAGGGAAAAGGGTATCACACCATACCACACCTAACACACAGTTAGCTCTCTCAGTTTGGTGGAGGGTAAACTTTTATACCCGGGGGGAAGGGCTTGTAACCCCGTCCCATAACAGGGCAGGTCAAGGTAATGACAGGCATCACACCCTATACATGTGACCCATTCAGTAACCTACCAAGGTATGACATTCCAACTGCCAGTTTAGGCCTGCCCCTGGATATGGCAACATAGTACCCACCCAGGCTGCAACTGCAAGCAAGGCCCTGTGCAGTATTTTAACCCCAACACTGCCTGTTCCTATCAGGACTTATATTGTTGAGGTCAGTGGAAGGCTATAGCCAGAGGCACTAGGCTACATAAATAATATGCATATAAGCTCATTATAGCCTAATTATTGTTCATCCCATAATCAATAATCTCTGTTAATGTTACATTATTGTTCATATGTACTGAGTACAGCAAACATTCAGGTTAAGCTTTTTCTTACATATACAACATATTATCAATGTTATACACACCGCAGTGTTTTTAATCTTAAAATAATATTTGGGCTATATTACTACTTGTAACAGGGACTTATCACTGTTTGAGAGAAACTGCCTCTAAATCCACCAGTGTGCTGGTTAATTGCACACAGGCAATCAACAAGGCTCCACCTGGCTGATTTGGACTTTTAGAAAAGCCTGATGTGAGAAACAGGAGAGAGATTCCTTGACTCACAATTGGGCTGACACAGTAAAGCAGAGAAGCCTGCACACAGACACTATCTTGAGCACAATTGTGTGCTGAGATCAAGACTCCCAGACACCCAGAGACCTATATTTCCTGGACACAGAGGACCCAGGACCCTGCCAGAGACTGACATGGAGGGCCATCTGCTTAAGGTACCTCCCGAGACTTTGGGGTGATAGGCTGGCAATGGGAATATCCCTCCAGTCCTGCAGATAGGGTCTGGGGAAGTAATTTAGCCCTTACAAAGGGATAGGGGTTTGTTATTTTGTTTTTGTATGTTTTGCTTGGATAAAGGAAAAGGCTCAATAAAGCAAAGATATAATTTCACCCTAATCGGTCTCCATTATATGAACCTCTGCACACATCTCTTACACTAAAATGATTTGATATTTTTGTTGGGAACACCAAATTCTGTGCACATTGGAGTTTTCCTTTCCATCATACCAGCATTACAATCTCCTGCTGCATCTGAGGTTTCCATGGTAACAGGCTGTCAACTCTTAATCCTTTGGCTGTGAAAGGGTTAGTCAGGCTACATCCCAATTAAACTAGCCACCCCCCACATGCCCCCCAACTAGAGTCATAATATAACTTAATGCTGTGCTGATTTATTTCTAACTTTACAAAGTCTTCATTTTTGCTGAGTTTATTATTTCATTGGCATCAGCTGTTACAAGGGCAATCTCTCTTGTCTTAATGAGTGTAAATGGCAGCGGCCATTTTAGCCTCCAGTGAGACAAATATTAAGCAATTTGGCTACAGAATTGAAAAGGGGCAAGATTTCTAAAAACAGCAGAAAAAGCACGTTGCAATAATGAAAAGACATTGATTTTTTATAGTGAGTATAGCAGATTACTGCTTTAAGAAAAACTGTAATTCCAAAGTTTGTAATGTAATAACTGTGTGTTAAATATATGAAGAAAAGTCTAAATATCAATAATATCAATAAAATAATCAAGGTAAATGACACCAAGTAATGAACCATATGGTTTACTTTGAGTGTTTCCATATTCTGTGATGACATTTGTGACTCTGCAGTTTCTGGGACAGGAACATATGGCAGCAGGAGAAGGTGTTAAAAAGGGGTATTATTTTAAATTACAACATCAATCTTCCTGAAAATCCATATTTACTGTATGTATGTGTGTGTGTGTGTATGTGTGTTAACACTGTTCATAAAAACTGTCTCTAAATACAGCAGTGGGCTGGTTGATTGCACAGGCAATCAACCAGACTCTACCTGGCTGATTAAGACTGTGTTAGAAAAAGCCACTTCTGAGAAACAGGAAAAAGATTTTCCTTCGCCCACAATTTAGGGCTGACCTAAGGAACAGATGTATTGAGCTGCAGAAGGACTGTATGCTGATAGCAAGACAAGGGGACCAGACCTCTATACCTGGACACTGCCATAGCACATAAGGGTGCTGACCCAGGAGAGCAGAGAGGCCTTCCCCTACAGCTACAACAAACAGATAAGAGACTTTCTTCTCGGACTGTTGTACTGTATATCCACTGTATATGTATATATGTTTGGGGCGGTAAGCAGCTTAGCTACCCACCCAGTTAGATAGGGCTGGAGTAAAATGTGTAGTGATTTCTCCAAAGTGCAGTAGGTTTTTCTTTTATGTTTGTGTTTGCAGTGTTTAAAGGAACAGGCGCAATAAAAACGGTCTCCACAGTATACCTCTGCACACATCTCTTACAATATGTCATTTTATTCTAACACCTCATATGAACCCAGATGTCGTCCGGAGCAGAATATGAACACTAAAAGCTAAAAGGACCCCCTGATCGGTGAGATATATTTAAATTTTACTGGTACAGGGAAATACAAAGGAACAGAATCGGAAGCTGCAATGTAATCTCACGATGATTATATGGCTTTATATTGGCCGCCAGAGTGAGGCTGACCCCCGTAGGAATATTGTTTCTTCTGTGCATGACTTCTTGTAAGGGAATTTCTAAATGAAATATCTGAATAGCCAGGGGGCCCTGTAACTTGTTGTCCCACTTTAGCTGCGTGGAACCTTTTGGTTCAAAGATGTAATACAATTCTATATGTAAAAGTAAACAGATAACTCGCTTTAAAACAGAGTTTCCTTAGCAGTGGCACATCCGCAGTGTTAGAAGTATCTAAAGTATCTATGCAGCTACATAATTGTATCTTTCTGCCATTGATGGAGCATTGAACGTTACGTGACATTGCATTAATATCTAGGATAGCTGGAACTTCTTATACCGTTATGGTTATGATTAGTTTACATTTTATAATCTCAAAATGCTTTAAAAAAAAAAGGTTTTTGTAAACAGTAATAAACAATGGTTTCATCTGTTAAAAAAAAAAAAAAAGAAGAAGAAGAAGAAGAAGAAAACAGAACAAGAATGATATGTACATTTTTGGGAGAGTAGCTTGGATTTCACTTTTAGAGATGAATTACATGAAAAACAAACACAGAAATAAAACAAATCTGCAGAAGTAAGCATTACTAAATGAAATCTAATATACAGCACATGTCCCTGCGGTCGGTGCACCTTTGTCCTAAGAGGGACTGCTTCTTCAAAGAAAACATAGCAGTGTTATCTAACTATTGTGTTTGTACACTGCCTCCAAAATGCCTAAATATTGCAAAGCACAGACGAGATGTAAGAATAATGTTGTCATAATCACAATATCCAGTTAGTGCCTTATATAACTCATACACTTATATAAACCCCCTTTTTTAAATATATATCAGGAGTTTCAGCTTCAGAACCCATATATACTTCTAGCTCAAATACAGAGTCATAAAAAAAATGTCAGTCGTAGATATACTCAATAACAATTACACAAGAACTACAAGGGGACATTTCAGTCAAGGTCAATATGGATGAGAGGGTGGCATTGAGAGGAGACTTTTCTTACAAAACTCAATCACTGTTATATTGTGCGGGTCACTCTTAACATTTTAATTAGTTTCTGTTCTGCATAATGGAGGAGGACTAAAAACATTTTCTGATGCGATCTCTGATTCAATAACAACAAAAAGGGGGTTTATATAACTGCATGAGTTCCTGTATAAAAGGCAGTAACTGGATATTGTGATTATGAGAACATTATTCTTACCTTTCCTCTGCGCTTTGCAATATTTAGGCATTTTGGAGACCGTGGTCAAACACAATAGTTAGATAACACTGCTACAGATGCAGCGGCCGTTATCCGGCCATTTATCGGGTTGAATCATGCACTGTAGTGCGTGATGGTCCGAGAAGGTCCGCTGCAGACTAAACGGCCCATCGGGACCCCTGCTGTGTTAATCATACCGGGGTCTACCTATCTGTAAGAGACGCGCAGTAAGAGATAGGCTGAATCAGTCACTCTACCTGCGTGCTTCTAACAGGCGATCACAGGGGTTTGATTTAATTTTAATACTACAGCATTGTAGCAGGGGGTCTCCGGAGCTGAACCGTATTGATTTCAGGTCCGGGGACCTCCTACTTTCCGAGTTACAGGCCCCGTTATGGGGTGCCATGTTACAATCCTATGGGTCACTTGACTGTGGGATTTTAACATTGCAGGAGATACCGGCACCCCATAACGGGTCTTATATCTCGGGAAGTAAGGGTTCCCCGAGGCTGAAATCAACTTTGTTCAGCTCAGAAAACCCCCTGCTTCCACACACTAGTGTCAAATAGCCCCCCCCCAAAGAAAAAAAATCATTACCTTAGCGGGTAGCTGCTAAGGTAATGTAGCTGCTTACATTTTATTTTTAGAAATAGTGTGCGTGAGCAGGGGGTCTCTTGAGCTGAACAAAGTTGATTTCATTTTTAGGATTAAAATTGAATGTGTTTTTAATTTGAGGCTTGTTTTGTTGTTTGGCAGGTTGTATATTGCCTGGCATAGTGGCAGCTCAGGGTGTGCCACCGTGCCAATCAATTGTTTTTTTGGCATTTGTAATGTTTTTTTATTTTCTATGTAATCCTATGTTTTATTTTGTCTACCTCCTTTTGACCTCGGTGCGCTCTTGTGCTTTTTTCGTTGTGTTTTATTTTGGGCTTGTTTTTTTAAGCTTGACCATTTATTGCTATGGTGTTAAAGCATGCCCATATTAATATGGGCATGCTTTAACACTGTGCCAATCAATGGGTAGTGGGTGTAGTGGGCCCTGGGTGGGTGGTTAGGCCTCCCTGGTGGGTATTGGGGGATGGTGGGTTAACACCTTAATTACTATATTGGTTAATAATCTCTAAAGTGATTAAGAGGTAAGGGGCTATTAGATTGTATTTTTTTATTGTACTGTTGCTGACAACGGAGGACAAAGACGGTGATGATGATGAGGACAGTCTTCATCTGGCAGGGGTAAGTGCAAGTTTTATTTACTTTATGCTGCTGGTTTAAGTTTTATTTTAAATGGGCAAATGCACTATTATCCATATCTGGATAATAGTAATTTTGCCCATTACTGTATGTGTTAGGGGAGTTGTTGGGGGGTAGAGGGGGTGGGTTGTGTATTGGTGCAGTAGGTAGTAGGTATTTTAATGTTTATTGTGGGTAGAGGGATTGAGTGATGGGGGTTGTTGCCACAGGGTGGGTGGTCAGGCCTCGGTGGGTAGGGTTTAACCCTTTCATTACCATAGCGGTTACTACCGCTAAGGTAATGAAGGGTTAACCCCTCCCAATGCCAACCCACAAGGCCTAACTACCCATCCTGGGGCTATTACCCCCTTCACTCACTCAGTATGGGGTGCCAGTATCCCCGCAATGTTAAAGGCCTCGGTCACGTGACGCAGGGGATTTTAACATGGCAGGGTTACCGGCACCCCAGAATGGGGCCTGTATCTCTGGAAGCATAGGGTCCGCCAAGGCTTAAATCAACTTTGTTCAGCTCAGGAGACCCCCTGCTCACGCACACTATGAATAAAAAAATGTAAGTAGCTTCTACCTTAGCGGCTAACCGCTAAGGCAATGAAGGGGTTAAGGCAGACTACCAAGTTTATTGGGGGCAGAGGGGGTGAGTGAAGGGGTGTAATAGCCCCAGGAGGGGTAGTTAGGCCTCTTGAGGAACACTTTGCCCTCACCTGTTTGTTGATGTGTGTCCCGTCGATGGATTAAACCTTGTTTTAACGGCACATTATTGTTTGGTCCCTGTTTTTTGTTGCTGTGCTTTTCTGGTTCCCTGCGTTCATCCGGATCAACAAGGAACTCTTTATATACATACATACATACACACATACATACACACATACATACACACATACATACATACATACATACACACATACATACACACATACATACACACATACATACATACACACATACATACACACATACATACACACATACATACACACATACATACACACATACATACACACATACATACATACAGGCATACCCCGCTTTAAGGACACTCACTTTAAGTACACTCGCGAGTAAGTACATGTCGCCCAATAGGCAAACAGCAGCTCACGCATGCGCCTGTCAGCACGTCCTGAACAGCAATACTGGCTTCCTACCTGTACCGAAGCTGTGCGCAAGCGGGGAGACTATAGAGCCTGTTACAAATGCCATATTTACATCAGGTATGGCTGTATATGACGATTGCAGTACAGTACATGCATCAATAAGTGGGGAAAAGGTAGTGCTTCACTTTAAGTACATTTTCGCTTTACATACATGCTCCGGTCCCATTGTGTACGTTAATGCGGGGTATGCCTGTACACACATACATACACACATACATACACACATACATACACACATACATACACACATACATACATACATACACACATACATACACACATACATACACACATACATACACACATACATACACACATACATACACACATACATACACACATACATACATACACACATACATACACACATACATACACACATACATACACACATACATACACACATACATACATACACACATTCACACACACATACACACATACATACACACATACATACATACACACATACATACATACACACATACATACACACATATACCTACACACATACATACACACATACATACACACATACATACACACACACATACATACACACATACATACACACATACATACATACAGTAAATATAGATTTTCAGGAGGATTGATGCTGTATGTGAAAGAGTTATTTTAAAACCATACCCCTTTTTAACACCTTCTCCTGCTACCATACTGTATGTTCTTGTCCCAGACACTATGCAGAGTCACAAATGTCATCACAGAATATGGAAACACTCAAAGTAAACCATATGGTTCATTACTTGGTGTAATTTACCTTGATTATTTTTTTTATATTATTGATATTTAGGCTTTTCTTCATATATTTAACACATAGTTATTACATTACAAACTTTGGGATTACAGTTTTTCTTAAAGCAGTAATCTGCTATTCTCACTATAAAAAATCAACATATTTTCATTATTGCAACGTGCTTTTGCTGCTGTATTTAGAAATCTTGTCCTTTTAAAATCCTGTACTCAAATTGCTTAATATTTAGCCTCTTTAGAGGCTAAAATGGCCGCTGCCATTTACACTCATTAAGACAAGAGAGATTGCCCTTGTAACAGCTGATGCCAATGAAATAATAAACTCAGCAAAAATGAAGACTTTGTAAAGTTAGAAATAAATCAGCACAGTATGTATGTATGTCTTTATTTATATAGCACCATTAATGCCCATAGCGCTTCACAGCAGTAATACACGTGACAATCATATAAATAACAAATAATACAAATAACAGATAATGGGAATAAGTGCTTCAGACATAAAAGTAACATTTAAGAAAAGTTGTCCCTGCTCCGAAGAGCTTACAATCTAATTGGTAAGAGGAACATACAGATACAGTAGGAGAGCATACTGGTAAGGGCGTCTGCAGGGGGCCAAGCTTTATGTATCAGGTGTATAGTGTTAGCCACGGAGCTATTCATATGCTTTGTTAAGCAGTTGTGTTTTAAGGTGGGTCTTAAAGGTGGATAGAGAGGCTGCTAGTCGGGTATTGAGGGGAAGGGCATTTAAGAGGTGTGGGGCAGTCAGTGAGAAAGGTTTAAGGAGGGAGAGGACTTTAGATACAAAGGGGGTAGAGAGAAGACATCCTTGAGCAGAACACAAGAGTTGGGATGGTGCATAGCGAGAAATTAGGGCTCAAGAAAAAAGAAAAACCGGCGCCTTACAAGTCCAAATGAATGAATGGAATGTCCAAAAGATACGTGAAAAGTCCCAACAATGTCCTCTTAGATAAGGGCAGTGAAGGAATTGATGTGCAGCTCCCACCGTGCATACGTGGAATATGTGGAGAAAAAACAAACAAAATTATGGTGCAGTATGCCAATAAAAATGTATGCTGACATGTGAGCCCAAAACGGATGATGACAAAACGAACAAGACAAAACAGACAAAACAAACAATAGCAAGGCCAATATGAATAAAAGCTAATTTAATAAAACAACATATATTGAAGGGTTCCGGAAGACTATAAGATCGCCAGGTCCAGGTGGAGTAAAATTGGGACCCTACTCGCAAGATTCCAGGTTAAACAGGCAATGGAGATGGATGCCGGGCTGTTAGTCCACTGCGGTAGCAGTCAAAGAACCTTCCTGTGATGTTGCAACATCTGCCCGGAAGTCCCACCTCCTAGTGACGCAACATCCGCCCCAGACAAGTGGGGAATCACAGGAAGGTTCTTCGGCATTGGCAAGTTTTGAATTTCCCCTCCTATCATTGAATGCACAACCACAATCTGTGCTCTATTTGGCTGCCAACCCCCTCAATGATTTAGATATGGACAAGCCCTATATAAGGGAGTGCTGTGTAGCAGCTCTCTCTCTCTTTTCTGTTGGAGATTTAAAGAGACAATGAGCTGCTGGCGGACTTCTCAATGGTGCTTTTGGTGAAAGAGCTATTCACACAGAGAAGCATGGAGAAGCCCAGCCAGCAGGCTGGAACCAACCGGAGTGGACAGAGTAACGCCTTTTGCTGAAGCAGGTGTAGTAAGTGTGTATATTTTCTGTATTTTGTGTTCCTGTGTGTTTCCGAGGTCTTATCGAAATAAAACTAATTTTATTTCACTGCCTTGTTTTGCCTTGTCAGTGATGTGTTAAATGACCTGGTCTACCGTGACAAGTAGGTGTAAGGTCAGATGTCGAAAAGTAAATTGGTGTGTCGTAGTAAGCATAGAGGTGATCTTGAAACCCAAGAGATGTGATTAGGTCACCTAGAGAGAGTGTGGACAGAGAAAAGAGGAGAGGTTCCAGGACTGAGCCCTGGGGTACCCCCACAGAGCGGTCGTTAGAGGAGGAGGTGTTAGCAGAAGAGACGCTGAAAGTACGATCTATTAAGTTATGTTATGACTATAGTTGGGGGGGCAGGGAGGTGGGGGAAGTTGCTGCTATAATTGGAAGGTAGCCTGACTAACTCTTTCACAGCCAAAGGATTATGGGTGCACAGCATTGGTACCAGTTACTAAAAATGAAAAAACAAAAATGCCTCTCTTTTGACCATATGACTTAAGCAAAGGAAATTTGGGATTAATACCAAAACGTTGTAAACTGCGTCATTTTGATTATGCGTCACTTTTCAATGCTCTTTGGTGAGTAATTCTAAAAAAAAAATGATACATTAAGTGAAGGGGAAGAGAAGTACATATTACTTGAAATAAATATTACTTGTAATTAATCTACCCTATATAATTCACATAATCCATGCATGTTTAAGATCACATCAAAAAATGATATTGACTTTTTATGATGTTTTGCATCTTTTAATATTAATAATAATGTATGATGTTAGAGTTACTGCTGAACATCTTCAATTTATGTTGGCAAAAAGGCTGTAATTTTACATTGGAACAAAACTTTAATACATTTATTTTAATGTAGTCCCAGAATTAATCTAACTTTATAGTTAAAGTTCCATAGTTTAATGCTTACAACTTGAGGGGTTAGTCAGTTTTTCACTTCCAATAACTTACACAGTGCATCCTTAAAGTAAAGTTTACAAAAATATAATATTTTGAACTGTTGACTGCATTTGTGCGTAATTCACTGAAAATTACACTCTTTCCCAAAAATCCCTGAGGAATAAACTGCTATAGCCAAATATGGATATTGGCTAGTACTGTAGCTTTAATCTTCAGTTATACTGTTTGTTACACAGAGGAAGGTGGATAGGTGTGTAGTGTATTCAATTTATAATAGAAGCTATTTCTTCCGATATTAGGAATTCACGGATTGAATTCTTAAAATCCGTCAGAAGATTGCGGAATCTGCGGATGGATTGTTGGGGAAGAAGAAAAATTCAGCAAAAGGCGGATCACCTTTTTTGAGACTGATCTGCAGAAATCCGAGACGGATCCAAATCCTCAACAAAAAAAAAAATAGCTCATCTCTACATTTGACACACATTGTTTGCCAAAGAAGTTTATGCCACAATATACTTGGCAAATGTTTACTGCAAATACAGCATAACAGAGAAATGCATGGTGGTGCAGAATTTCATGCAATTCATTATCTATGCACTCCCTAAATCACAGTCTGATGCACATCGTGCACCTGCTGGAGCAAAGAACTTGATACATTGAGACAGAAGATGAAAATGACACAGTTTGATACATCTTGGACGTTCAATTCTTACTCATTGGTAAAATATCATATCTTACTACTGTAGATTTATGATTCAAGAAATTGGTTCCGCTTCCTAATAGGAAATGAGCACCGTCACATTTTTCTCAGCCAAACATGAACCCCTCTGAGGTAGCGCAAGCTGTATCCCTCCAAGGGGAACTACTCGGAGATCATGAGACACGCCTCACCCAGCAAAACCAACAGATGGTACTCATTTCTAGCTGACTTCAGGTCATTATCATCCGGCTGGATACACTCCAAGTGGGTTCTACCCCTGCACTGCCATTGCTGGCAGTGTGTCAAATGCCAGCTCCATCATCCCCTACGCCCAGGGAACCACGGATCCCAATGCCTCTAAGTTATGGAAGGGACCCTATGACTTGTAGAGGATTTTTGAACCAATGTTGATTCAGTTCGAACTCCAGCCCTTCATGTTCTGCACCCATTGATAAAGTGTAGCCTACGTTATTTCCTAACTGACAGACGAGACTTTGGCCTGGGCCTCCCCTCTCTGGGAAAAGGAATCCCCACTGGTTAACAACGCTGCTGCCTTTCTCCAAGCATTCAAAAGAGATTTTGATATTCCCGGTTGTGTGTCTTCTGCTTCACTCCTTCGAATCTGGCAAGGAATCCGTACTGTGGGCCAATATGCCATTGAATTCCAAGCCCTGGTTGTGGAGAAGGTCTGGAACAATGAAGCTCTGCTGGCAGCATTTTGGCAGGGGCTTTCTGAGGGTTTAAAGGACAAAATGACTTGCTGGGACACCAGGATCTCTCTGCATCAGAATGGATCTCCGTATGCGAGAACGATAGACAGAGCGAGACCGGTTTCCAAGGACCCCTAAAATCTGGCTTGCCCCCCAATTTCAGACCCCTCTTTCTACACCTCTCTCTGAGGATGAACCAATGCAATTAGCTGATACCAAATTACCTGAGCAGGAGAGAACTAGGAGACATGTCAGGGGCTGTGTCTGTACTATGGGCTCAAAGGTTATCTTGTCCGAAATTGTCATACAGTAAATTGTGAAACTTCAGTGCCCAGTGAAGATAGATGAATATTCTCTGGGAATGTCTTCTATTCCTTCTTCATTACAACCTTCACGGCTGCTCCTGTCAGTTTCACTCTCCTGGGGACCAGCCTCCATTTTCACTCAGGCTTTTGTGAATGCAGGAGCTGCAGGGAATTTCATTGATCACGCCTTTCCGGAACTCCACTCCCTTCCTCCCCATACTAGGGATATTATGTTAGCAGTAGTGGCCATTGATGGAAGACCTCTGATACCTGGGACCATCACCCTTGAGACTAATCATTTGCGGATTACGACTGGGGCACTTCACAATGAGACACTGTTATTCTATGTCATTTGCTCTCCCTCAACTCCAGTGGTCCTGGGTTTCTTCTTTGTTTCCAAAAAAGACGCTTCTCTCACGCCATGTATCGACTACAGAGGCCTAAATAAAATCAACGTAAAAATCAGTATACTCTAACCCTCATACCTGAACTGTTCGACCGCTTACGCAAGGCTACGATCTTCACCAAACTGGATCTTCGTGGAGCTTACAGTTTAATTTAGATCAGAGAGGGTGATGAGTGAAAGACAACCTTTACTACCCATGACAGCCACTACGAATATCTAGTCATGCCATTCGGCTTATGGAATGCACCGGCCTTATTTCAAAATTTCATCAATGAGATTTTTTAGGGATCTACTTGACCAATTTCTCATGGTATATCTGGATGATATCCTTATTTTTTCCAGTTCTTTGTCCGAAAATCGGGCACAGGATATACTGGTCCTCTAAAGACTTTGGGACCACTCCCTCTTTGCCAAGCTCGAGAAATGTCAGTTCGAACAGAAGAAGATTTCCTTCCTTGGGTATTTCCTCTCTTTCCTTGGCTTTGAGATGGATCGTGCAAAAGTATCGGCAATGCTGGATTGGCCTTTACTGACAGGCCTCAAACCAACTCAACGATTTCTTGAGTTTGTCAACTACTACTGACGTTTTATCAGGAACTTCTCCAAGGTAGTTGCACCCATTATGGCTCTTACTAAGAAAGGGGTGAACTCTAAGATATGGCCCTCTGAGACTCTTGCTTTTGAGAAGCTCAAGTAAACCTTTTCCTCCGCACCTGTGCTGATTGAGATCTTACGAAACCCTTCATGCTTGAAGTGGATGCATCTGATCTGGCAGCCAGAGCCATTCTTTCTCAAAGGAAGGAATTTGATGGGAAACGCCACCCCTGTGCCTTATTTTCTAAAACAAATTCTGCCGCAGAAAAAATTATGATGTTGGAAATCGGGTACTTCTGGCCATGAAAATGGCTCTAGAAGAATGGACAAAATGTAGTAGGTGTGTGGTGCTCTAGAAGAGTGGAGACATTTGCTTGAGGGGGCAAAGTTTCCGATCACAATCCTTACAGATCACAAGAATATCGAATATATTGAAGGATCAAAGATATTTGGGATGCCTCAGGCGAGGTGGGCTCTCTTCTTCACTCGGTTCAACTTTGTGATCTCCTATTGTCCAGGATCCAAGAACGTCAAGGCAGATGCTCTATCCAGGCAATTCTCCCAAGACAACGCCAAGGAGATAGAGCAGGGGCTCATCCTTCTTCTTAGATAATTTCTGCAGTTTCATTTTCACTGCTGCAACAGATTTCAAAGGCCCAGGCAGAAGATCCCAGGTCAACGTCTACTTGTTCGTCCAAACTATTTGTCCCCCCCCCCAATTTTGAAGTGAAATGTTGCAATGGGGTCATAACTCCAAGACGGTTGGTCACTCGGGAGTTAGGAAGACATGTGATTTACTTGAACAAATCTTTTGGTGGCCAGAGAGCCGCAAAGACGTGAAGGAGTTTTTGGCAGCCTGGTCCGGGCGTTTCATCAGAAATTTCCTGCCAAACTGGCTTAGATCGCCCAGAGGTCTCTCCTCAAGAGGGGGGTTCTGTAAGGATTCTGCTTGATCCGTGCCGGGTTTTGTTGTGGTTCGTGTTTTCCAAGTTGCCTGCCCTATCTGCTCACTTTGGCCATTTTGGGTACTGTCAGTCTGCTATATAAGGCTGCAGTTCCTAGTGGGAGTCGCCGAGCAAAGTTCTAACATTTGCAGTTCCTGTTGTTTACGCTGTCACGCCTAACCCTTTTGTTGGTTTGGATTCCCCTGTTTCTGACCCTGGACCATGCCCCCGACCTTGCTGCTTTCTGCCTGCCCTGACCTTTTGCCTGTTTACTGGACTTTGTATCACTGCCGCCGGCCCTGACCTCTGCCTGTCACCTGGACTTTGCACCACTACCTTCAGCCCTGACCTCTGCCTGCTTACCGACTATGGATACTCTAACAGGACACTGTCCCTAGGCTCTGGTCGATAAAGTTGCATCCCTACCTCAGCCCTGCAGGTCCGCTTCCTGATTGGAGACAAGCACCGTCACAGATTGGTGCCAGTGGTGAGAGATTCTTGGGTAAGAGTTCCATTAAATCAGGGCAAATAACGTTAGATTACCTACTGTAAATTAGTAACAGACTTTATTTTCCCATACAAAAAGAATGATCGTCGTTTAACTTATTAGCATGTATCTTAGCACTACAGCTAATTTGTGTATGCAAAGTATATTAAAATGGCTTAAACTAGCATACGTATTTCTGCACAGGTGTTTCTCCACGTGTTGAATAAAGATGTGTTTGGGGATATATATATATATATAGCATTTGGAAGTATATTAAAATTGGAATCACTCTCTCCTCTCTAACTAAACAAATATTTCAGGAGGGAGCTAACACCCTCGTTAGGTATGACCTAAATAACATAAGGTTAAATCTATGTGCTAACCTCAATAGCTTTTAGTGGATATGCGATGTTAATAGTAATGCTAACTCCTCCTTTGCATATCATTAGCAGATACAGGCAGGAAAAAAACAACCAAATGTATTTAAGGAGTAGAACTGGCTTTATGTTAGGTTATTTGTTTCAGTGCATTGACGTTATGAATAACATAACATTAACTTACAGATGTAGCATGCGTTAAAGGAAGTCCTGACCAAATTAGTGGAAGGGGGCATGACCCTTAGCCTGAGTGACCATGCGGTGATGCGCTCGATGGGGGGGATGTGCTTTTAGGGGAGGGCTAGGCTATTTAAGGAGCTGTCGACACCCTGAACTGCCTCTCTCATCCTCTGAACACCTCCCTGAAAGGTTCCCCCCCCTTTTGGGGTTTTCAGGTTTATTAGGTAATGTTATATTTATATTTATTGTTATGATTGTATTTAAGATGTTATATTTTTACAAAAGAAAATGAAATAAATAAAAGAGGGTATGGTAATGGTCGGGTGGTGTTATTATGTTTGTAACAGCTGGAGGGGTGCGGACAGGTCCTTTTTGCCAAGGTGATTAATGTTGAAAAATGGGAGGGGTTCATAGGATGCGCTTCTGGGTCAGGTATGGCGGGCCTAGGGGTCCACTCCTAAGAGGGACCCCAGGTGTTATGGTAGCAGCGGTGAGCATTATCAGATTCAGTGGGTGGGGTGGTCACGGGAGACCAGGAAAATTAGACCAGGGATCAGTACACTAGACAGAGATGCAGAGTTGAACAAAGGGGAATTTATTGGAAAAAGTTTCCACAAACATCCAGTACCTAAAAAAAACACACAAACTCACCCAACTGGGGTAACTGGGGGAACAAACGGAAGTCCTAGATTCGGGGACCTCATCCGGAAGATTACCCCAATACGCGTTCCCAACTTGTGCCACTTTGCTCTGTAGTATGGGCAGCACTGCCTTTCTATCCGCTGGCTAGCAGTTTTAAATTCCCCGCTGGTGCTTCATTACAAACAGCTCCAGCCGATATTGCACACACAGGCTGCAGCAACATTGGATGCTCCAGACCCCTGCACTGGGTCTCCTCGGGTTCCTTCTGCTGACTTCCTGTCAGATCTTCCTTTACAGGGGCTCTGCCAGTCTCCTGTCAGCACACAGTGCAAACAATAGGTATCCACGGTGCAAACTGGGTATGGTAAACGGTACTGACCCAACACCAGCTCTGTTGTCAGAGCTAGTCTCTAAAGGATCAGTACTATATGAGAGGTAAAAAGGTATGCGAACATGGTAACGGTGTATTAATATACAGCTTAATGCTACTGAATGACAGAGCGAGTAGCAGCTCCTGGTTAGCTGAGCTCCCTTTAGATCATCCGATCAGTGTGGGAAACTCCTTTGATAAATCGCACGCAGCAGTTACTGGCGAACACTGCCGCCAGCTGACTCGCGGGTAGGCATGTGAGTCTTGCGCGTGCACCCATCTGCCCTAAAAGTGATAATAATAAACCTGTGCAAAAATCAATGAAGACCAAACATAGCAGTGATCTCACACAGCAATTTCCTCCATGCTGGCACAGTATGGATGATGTAATCTTGTTAGTAGCAAAACCTCATGTAGAGAAAAATATGAACGCAATAGTGTATTAACGGTTTACTATATGATAACACACAACACAGAGGGGAAAGGACAACACACACTTTCCCCACTGTTAAAAAACATATCATATATTTTACTAATCACTAGCACATTATTTACTTAATGGTATATGAGTTTGCGCTTTATTTGTTTATCACTATACTGTACATACCTATTGTTTGCACTTTGTTCTACTGCGGCTGGGAGATCACAGATATCTGGCAGCACATTGTTTATGAGCACTTTAGCTGATTTCAAAGGGACACATAGGTGAAATATATGACATTAACCAATCACTAGCACATTATTTACTTAATGTTATATGGGTTTGCTCTTTTATTTGTTTGCCACTATCCCTGTCAGCACACAGCCTTCACAAAGAATATCAGGTCCAGAATGACTCAGTTGAGGCTGGGGAGAAGGAGTATTTAGACTCCTGTTCCAATCAGGGAGATTAACAAACAAACATTACTCAGCAAGCTCAGAACCCCAACACCCCCCACATCATATATATGAAAAGGAGTGCTACTGAGCATGGCCAAATGTATACAACAAAAGACAGAGAAGCCCAATACTACATCCAGTTTGACAAAATATATATATATAGTTAAACACTTCAATAATAATATTCTCGTGAATAAGTTTCAGTTAGTTAAACCCTTTGGCCAAAGCGTTATAAGCCTGCAAGCCAACGTCAATGCATAACCAAATTTGCAGGCCCTAACACTAAACTGTGAACCTTCTCTTTTACCTCTGTAGGAGGGAGGATAACCACAGTGGGTCTTGTCCATACAGGGAGATGCCAGCTAGGCTGTGTAGGAACAATAGTCCGGGCCTCTGAACACAGCCCCAGACCCAGTTGATGAGATTACTGGGGCTGAATGTTGTCCAGGAAGCCCAAAATGGCATGCCAAAATATGGTAATTCCTATAGTTAGCATAGTCCTCAGGATGTAGGCAGATACAGGACAATGCCCACACAATTCTCCCTCCCAAGTCATACAATACAGATACAGCCCCAGGGCTTATAGCTTTCTTGCAGAACAAGTCCACTCCACAGGTGGTCGACCTCTTCCTGGTTATTCAACAATGGGCCTCATCCCATAATAGTGTCCAGGCCTAAAATACCAAACTCTGATGTGATTAGCGCTCCTTTTACAAGAAAGAGTAAACCCCTAGACAAGGTCACAACTCTTGAACAGAGCTGTACATCTCTATTTTACATACTTTAAGAGGAACATATATAGGACTGCTACAATAAGCTGTACATACATACATAAATACATCTTATCATTGACTGGTAGGGGTAATGGTAGGCTTAACCTTTATTTAAATGCAGCCAAATCTATCCCTACCATAATAGGGGCTACTTACTGACCAGGAGTGTTGGTGTTTATGTTAATAAATGGCTATGGCCATTTGTACCCAACCAAGGTGTCTATATTTATTTGGATGGGCTAGTGAATGGAATGTGAAAGGGTACAAAGGTCATACTCCCGCTGGTTCAGCGCGTCAGATACAATGCACCAGTCACTATTATATCTGCATTAGCCATGCACAAAAAAGGGTTGGGACTAATGCATTATTACATGTGCCAGTGGGTGAAATAACCCTTACTACATCTGTAGGTTAAGGTTAGGTTAAATAGCCTAACAGAACTTAGTGCATCTGGTCCTTAGCACTGAAACTGCCTGAAATCATTACATGTTCTTCTCTTATGCCAGACAACTTGTTAATCAGTAGCAAGAGTGTTGTTCATTTGGCATGAACATACTGCAGCACAGTGTCATTCACAGACATTTCTATTGCCATCACTCTTTATTTTATGGTTGACACCTGTTTTGTGCTTAACAGCTGTGCCTATCGGCCCATATATAAATTGGGCTGCTCATCCGGCATCCTGACACAGGCTGCCTACAGGTTTGACAACCAAGAATTTTGTTATGAGGTTAATGTTGTATTTGTGAAAATGATACACATTTGTATGATCGGCTGCTACTTTAGCATAGCAAGTGCTGTGCACAGTGTTTTGCCGCCACCCCGAGTGCCTGCTCAGAAGATTTTGCAGTAAGATTTTTAACTGGACACTATTAGACACGATTCACTTACCGGTATATCACAGTCAGTGCAGTTGTGCGAACATTTCCATAGATAATTTTTCACAAACATGACCAATATATATCTATTGATGCAGCTGTGCAAAGATCGGTTTGTATGTACTTGTACCTTCCACACAGTCTTGCATGCCCTTTAAAGAGAGATTTAAGTGTAGAGGTAAACATTATGTATATATTAAAATACCCTTAACATTACCCCAATGTAGTCTATTGAGATCAAGTCATGAGTCTCCACTGAAGTCTATGAGAGTGCTACTGATAATATGAAGTGAGACGAGCTTCAGATGAGTGAACCTCACAAACAATTTGACATACCTACATTGCAATGTTACATTACAAATAAATACAGTATTAAACAATACTTATATTTTTCTAATTCATTCTCAAGGCATCAGTCACTTACTCTTAATTTAATAAACACATCACTTCCCGTATTGTTATGTGGCTTCGTATTTGACTGCATATTTGGGTCTTTTGAATGTTTATGGTGACATGCCTGTAACCCTTTTTGTTTTGACTTCTTCCATAACATGACTAGAACGTCTTCTTGTATACTTTGCATAATAAAGTATGTACTATTAGATTGTTTTACATACATCACACTGTAAGTATTCTGTTAAGATGTCCAATTGGTGTCTCCACTTACACGGTGTGCATTTTTCTTGCCAAGAGAACAGAACCAGAACAGTTTCAGCCGAGCAATGGAGGGGAAAGAAGAGAAAACATTTTGACAATGTTGCATTGACAAATACAATTGCCTCATCATACAGGAAATATTTGTTCTTCGACAAGCAAACTAATCACTCAGAGGTACAATGAAGGACATCTAACAGATTATCTACATGTACCAACCGCTGCTTTGTTTAAAATTCCAACAGATGTTTGGAGGGTGGGTGATTGGATCTGGATTATACCCTGCTTTTAATGCATTTTAAGTGTGTGTTATGAAAACATTTGTTTCCACCTCTATGTATAACATTACATTTTCATCCTGCATTGATATTAGTTTGTCACATTTGGTCATTTGATACCGGTCTTGTTTAAAAATGCTTTTGCTATTTAGTTAACCCGTGCTTCACTACACATCATACATAACACAAAATATTACTTTATTCATATTGTATTTGTCCGTGTATGTTTTGGAATGTTTCTTATTATATATAATATATACGGGATGTCTGGCAACCCTACATTTGTCTATCACAGGGGTACGCCAACTTCCTGAGCTGCAGCCCCTTGCCTGGCAGCCGCAGCATTCGCGCCCACTCTCTCCAAGTAGCTGGCGTCAAATAACTCTGCAGGTCTTGTGACGCCACGTCATGTGACCCCGCCGTGTCATTTGATGCACGTTGCCATAGCGACGCGTCACGTCACATGGCCCCACGGCGACGCGTCACATCACATGACCCCACAGCGACGCTGCGCTGAAGAGCCGGCAGAGAGCAGGTATGGGAGTCACAGAGGCCTCATGCCTCCCCCGACATTTAATTTAAATGCCTTCGGGAAGAGAGCCGGGCCTCTCTACCCGCCGTACCCCCCCTAGAAATTCTTGCGCCCCCCAGTTTGCGCTCCAGTGGTCTATCTGACTACATAATTTACTAACAAATAAAATAGGAATCAAATGTCGAAATAGCTCTAAATTTCTAAATAGCGCAAATTCAACGTTGCTGTTTTTACGCCCCCCTTCAAAATATAAATAGAATACAATAGCTAAACGTTTCACAATAAACCATGTGTAGTGTTATGGGGCGAGTACCATAACATACATTATTGTTTACAGTACAAGCTATAATTGCAGTAACAATGATTCTGTTGGTTATAGTAAAGAGATTGTGGAGGTCATTTATCATAATTGTATTACAGTTTTGCTACAATTCCCCAAAAAAATCAAAAATTCACAAAAACAGTGTACATTTCACATATTTCTGTGAAGGTTACCGAGCCGTTACTTTATTCTACAGCAGCAGATTTTCTTTGATTACACTTGTATACCATTTTCACTTATAGTATATGATATTCTATTTGATCTTTGTGTCTTCCAATACACTGTTTAGATTGTAAGCTCTTGGGGCCAGGCACTCCCTCTCACATTGTTTCCATTGAAGTCAGCAGCACTCACTTGACTTTTCATTGTCCTGTTCAATCAGCGAGTATTTAATTTTGTGAAGCGCTGAGGTACCATACTGTACGTGGGAACAAAACAACAACTTACAAATAGGGGAGATGATTACTGTTATTATTATTGATTATGTCCACTGCAAAACAGCATTTTACTGGGGCTGATTGTAATGGATGCTGCCCAGCAAACGTGTTTCCTGCGTCAGCACTTTGTGTGACTTCCTTGCTCCGGCTTTACGTTCTTTCTTTATTTCTCACTTAGCCCTCTGGGTATCCCCATTCTACAATGTCCTTTTACTTAAATCAGTTATCAGGAGGAAAACTATCTTCAAATTCACAGTATTTTGGCAATACCAACCAGATTAAGTTGAAACATTTCCACCAAATTACGACTGGTTCCAAGAAATACGGGACAGCTAGCTTCTGTTTTCCTGTGCTTGATAATACTTTAGATTGCTATTATTTGTGCCTAATACATCATGTCCTAGTCTTAGTAGTCATGTACTCATGTCTATGTTTCCATCTCTCACCAGATAGGGATCGGGAGAGATATGATGATAATCACTTGGGCCTAAATCTGATTAATTTATCATGGGGTAAAACAACATTGGCATCACACACTATCAAGAATCCCCATTGTAAATGTAAATAAAGAACAATTCGAAAAACGAAGTAAATTAAGAAGTGAATGAAAATACAGCCACTGATCAATTTCTCACTTCTTCCCTGGGGGAACTGAATCTTTAATATGTAAGAGTTTAAAAATACTTAACAATGCTTATAATACAGGGGGGCACAAACTTTTTTCCCTGCGCCCCCCTGCCGTAGGTCTCCTCACCCCCCACGGCCCCCCTCACTTCCGCTCCGGCGTCATGACGTCACGTTACCATAGCAACGTGACGTCAGATGACCTTGCGGCGCCATTTGACACTGCGTTGCCATGGCGACGCGGGAAAGAAGCCGCCAGAGCCAAGGTAAGTAAAGGCTTACAGAGGCCCTGCAGCTCCCCCGGCACTTAATTTAAGTGCATTCAGGAAGCGCGCGGGCCTCTGTAAACCCTGCACCCCCCGCAGGCAGTCTGGCGCCCCCCCTGGGGGTCACACCCCCCAGTTTGCACACCGCTGTTATAATACACACATACACACACACACAATACAGTACATACTGTACTAATACTTACTTCTTTAATTTGAAACCATTAATCAATTAAATGTAAGGGTTAACCTAAACATAGCACTGTCAAATGATGTCCAGTGGATGTTTTCCACGGGGTGCAAGACCTTCTTATTTAATCTGCTTTTAATCTCTTCCTGTTCCCTCTTTCCCTTTTTATTTTCTTCCTTCCCGTGTCCAATCTTTTCCCACCCTGTTGTTATTTTCTCTTTCTCTTCGTGTCCCATGTCACATACTGTACATGCTCGCCAATGTGGACATGTGTGAACAGGTGTGTAATAGGTATTTACAACAAAATGGCCGCCAAGTTGTCTCTCACCACCCCACAGGGCACTAACATAACAAGCACACCGACCCCAAAAAATCCTTACACAGCTCCCCAATTCCACTACTTCCACTAGTATTCAATTTAGGGTAACCATGAGAGCTTACACCTATGGCGTTGGTCCCCTTCTCACAAGAAAAATGAATACAATTCCAATGTAACACCACAAGGTGGTAAAATATGTCTGCAAAAAACAACAACTTACAAATAGGGGAGATGATTACTATTATTATTATTGATTATGTTCAAAGCAAAACAGCATTTTACTGAGGATGATTGTAATGGATGCTGCCCAGCAAACGTGATCCCTGCGTCAGCACTTTCTGTGACTTCCTTGCTTCGGCTTTTCGTTCTTTCTTTATTTCTCACTTAGCCCTCTGGGTATCACCATTCTACAATGTTCTTTTACTTAAATCAGTTATCAGGAGGAAAACTATCTTCAAATTCACGGTATTATTTTGGCAATACCAACCAGATTAAGCTGAAAAATTTCCTCCAAATTAAGCCTGGTTCCCAGAAATTACGAGACAGCTAGCTTCTGTTTCCCTGTGCTTGATAATACTTTAGATTGCTATTATTTGTGCCTAACACAACATGTCCTGGTCTTAGTAGTCATGTACTCATGTCTACTGTATGTTTCCATCTCTCACCAGATTATGGATTGGGAGAGACATGATGATAATCGATGATGATAATCACTTGGGCCCAAATCTGATTAATTTATCATGGGGTAAAACAACATTGGCATCACACACTATTAAGAATCCCCATTGTAAATGGAAATAAAGAACAATTCGAAAAACGAAGTAAATTAAGAAGTGAATGAAAATGCAGCCACTAATCAATTTCTCACTTCTTCCCTGGGGGAACTGAATCTTTAATATGTAAGAGTTTAAAAATACTTAACAATGCTTATAATACAGGGGGGCACAAACTTTTTTTCCCTGCGCCCCCCTGCCGACGGTCTCTTCACCCCCCACACCCCCTCACTTCCGCTCCGGCGTCATGACGTCACGTTACCATAGCAATGTGACGTCACATGACCTTGCGGCGTCATTTGACACTGCGTTGCCATGGCGACGCGGGAAGGAAGCCGCCAGAGCCAAGGTAAGTAAAGGCTTACAGAGGCCCTGCAGCTCCCACGGCACTTAATTTAAGTGCCTTCAGGAAGCGCGCAGGGCCTCTGTAAACCCTGCGGCCCCCGCAGGTAGTCTGGCGCCCCCCCTGGGGGTCACGCCCCACAGTTTGCGCACCGCTGTTATAATACACACATACACACACACACACACAATACAGTACATACTGTACTAATACTTACTTCTTTAATTTGAAACCATTAATCAATTAAATGTAAGGGTTAACCTAATCATAGCACTGCCAAATGATGTCCAGTGGATGTTTTCCACGGGGTGCAAGACCTTCTTATTTAATCTGCTTTTAATCTCTTCCTGTTCCCTCTTTCCCTTTTTATTTTCTTCCTTCCCGTGTCCAATCTTTTCCCACCCTGTTGTTATTTTCTCTTTCTCTTCATGTCCCATGTCACATACTGTACATGCTCGCCAATGTGGACGTGTGTAATAGGTATTTACAACAAAATGCCCGCCCAGTTGTCTCTCACCACCCCACAGCGCACTAACATAACAAGCACACCGACCCCAAAAGATCCTTACACAGCTCCCCAATTCCACTACTTCCACTAGTATTCAATTTAGGGTAACAATGAGAGCTTACACCTATGGCTTTGGTCCCCTTCTCACAAGCAAAATGAATACAATTCCAATGTAACACCACAAGGTGGTAAAATATGTCTGCAAAAAACAACAACTTACAAATAGGGGAGATGATTACTGTTATTATTATTGATTATGTCCACTGCAAAACAGCATTTTACTGAGGATGATTGTAATGGATGCTGCCCAGCAAACGTGTTCCCTGCGTCAGCACTTTCTGTGAATTCCTTGCTCCAGCGTTTCGTTCTTTCTTTATTTCTCACTTAGCCCTCTGGGTATCACCATTCTACAATGTTCTTTTACTTAAATCAGTTATCAGGAGGAAAACTGTCTTCAAATTCACGGTATTTTGGCAATACCAACCAGATTAAGCTGAAACATTTCCTCCAAATTAAGCCTGGTTCCTAGAAATACGGGACAGCTAGCTTCTGTTTTCCTGTGCTGGATAATACTTTAGATTGCTATTATTTGTGCCTAACACAACATGTCCTGGTCTTAGTAGTCATGTACTCATGTCTACTGCATGTTTCCATCTCTCACCAGATATGGATTGGGAGAGACATGATGATAATCGATGATGGTAATCACTTCGGCCTAAATCTGATTAATTTATCATGGGGTAAAACAACATTGGCCACCACACTCTATTAAGAATCCCCATTGTAAATGGAAATAAAGAACAATTCGAAAAACGAAGTAAATTAAGAAGTGAATGAAAATACAGCCACTGGTCAATTTCTCACTTCTTCCCTGGGGGAACTGAATCTTTAATATGTAAGAGTTTAAAAATACTTAACAATGCTTATAATACACACACACACATACCGGTATATACACACATACTGTACTACAGTATATACTGTACTAATACTTACTTCTTTAATTTTGAAACCATTAATCAATTAAATGTAAGGGTTAACCTAAATATAGCACTGTCAAATGATGTCCGTGGATGTTTCCCATGGGGTGCAGAAACTTCTTATTTAATCTACTTTTAATCTCTTCCTGTTCCCTCTTTCCATTTTTATTTTTTTCCTTCCAGGGTGTCCAATCTTTTCCCACCCTGTTGTTATTTTCTCTTTCTCTTCATGTCCCATGTCACATACTGTACATACTCGCCAATGTGAACATGTGTGCAACAGGTGTGCATAGGTATTTACAACAAAATGGACGCCCAGTTGTCTCTCACCACCCCGCAGGGCACTAAGATAACAAGCACACCCATCCCAAAAAATCCTTACACAACTCCTCAATTCCACTAATTCCACTAGAATTCAATTTAGGGTAACCATGAGAGCTTACACCTATGGCGTTGGTCCCTTCTCACAAGAAAAATGAATACAATTCCAATTTAACACCACAAGGTGGTAAAATATGTCTACAAATATGGACAATTATATCCAAGATAAACAGGTTCAAAGATAGTACTTATTACATTTGAATTTAATATATAACTAAACTTGTTATAGTGCTTATACAAAAGATAACAAAATAACAAACTGTACAGTAAAATAAATCAGTTTATGAAATAAAAGAGAATAAAGTAGGAAACCTATAAATTCCAAATTGAAGCCTTGTGAACAGGTACCCACGATGCTTTGTAATAGGTTCTTCCAGAACTCATGAGGAGAAAATGTAAGCTTCACACAAATACAAATGCTTTCCCAACATGAATCTAATTTGTGAGCCTCGGTCATGAATCTTTATCCCCGATTCCTCTTTGACCTGTAATAAAATGCTAGATCACAACATAATCTGTAGGTTTTGCCCTGGCAGTTATGTGGCACTTCCCCCGGCTATTTGACAGTTTTTCAATCAAATCTTTAGTGCCATAAAGTCTAGAGGCAGTAATTTGCCCCCACATCACATACATGTATCCTGCTTGCACAGGCAGTCATACACCCCTTACCAGTGGTTTACTTTATTAAGCAGTTGAATGTTAATTTTGGACACTGGAATGTTAAGCTTATCTTGAGAATAATGCCTCCTCCCTTATCCGCTTGCTTTAAAATTAAATTATCCATTTTTTGTAATTGACTCAAAGCCTTAAGTTCATCCTGGGTTTAAGTTTTGTTTAGTATGTGATTTCTTCTTTTATAACATATAATCTCAAAGTCATTTAACACCAGGGTATAGAATGTATCAATATGCATTCACTTTGATGAATATGGGTAAAAAAATTAGATTTAGGCTTAAAAGGAGAGGGAATCACTTGACAATTAGTTGGTATATCATTTTCAAGGCAAGAGGACAAGGTCTGTGAGTTATAGTTTGAAAATGGTGTCAATTGCTTGATTATTATACATATATATAGATATATATATTGATATATATATATATAATCAAGCAATTGACATCATTTTCAAAAACTATAACAGCACTTGTCCTTTGCCGAAAATGATATACATATATATATATCTATCATACATTACATGATTACATACATATATTACATGAATACATTACATACATTACATGAACACATTACATGAACACATTACATGAATACATTACATGAATACATTACATGAACACATTACATGAATACATTACATGAATACATACACAGTCACAGTGACCTGCAGGTGGGATAGCAGCAGATACACGCCCCATTATGATGTAGGTTGCCTAGTTACACAGGAGCTATATTTCCCCAACTTCTGTCCTCACATGCAATGAGCAAAGTAAGAGATAGCAGTCACTGTGAGCACTGCCTCTAAGGATCCTCAGCGATGGGAAGCATGACAGCTAAAGTGTTGTCCCCATGATATCTAAAGTGTTGTCCCCATGATATCTAAAGTGTTGGGGGAAGACTGTGAGCTCCAGTTCAGGCCAGTTACATCCAAACTGGCCAAGAATCCCTCCACCCAGCACCGGACAGCCAGGTAAGAGAGAGGACCGGGGCAGTGCCAAGGAGGAGGGGCTCGAAAAGAGGAAGGGATCGCCCCCTTAAACACTTAACTTTACTCTAGTGTAATTCTGGGGAAGCCCAACCCTCTCTTCCCCGCCCCATCTCTCATTCCCCTCTCTGTCCGCCTCTCACATTCTCAACTTCACTTCCCTTGAAACACCCCCCTTTCTCTGCGCCTTCTACACAGGAGGGGAGGGAAGGGGGGGGGTGGGGGGGGGGGGGGGGGGGGGGGGGAGGAGAGTTACACCTGTACAGGAGTCTAGACATCTAGAAACTCCCAGTGGCTCTATTCAAAAGGATTGTGCGCATTTATACACAAACTTCGTGCACCCGCGCACCCCCATCAGGGGCAGAGCTGTCAATCACCGCTCTGCTCTCCGAAATCACCCCCCACAATACATTGCATTGCAGTTTTCAAGTATTGTGGGGCTTGACTTCGGAGAGCAGACTTCTCTCCCGCGGTAGTAGCTTTATTTATAGCAAAACAAAAATAAATAATATATATATATAGGTGTAGCACCACCTTGAGAAAGGTCCCACTGGGGGACTGAAACATCGTTTTTTGTGTCTTTATCAAAATTAGAACATTTTTGATTTACTTACCTGGGGCTGTCCCTTGATGTCGTGTTGCAACGGTATCGTATGGTCTATATATATATATATATATATAATATATATATTATATATAGATAGATATATATCTATATATCATAAGATATATAGATATAGAGAGATGATAGATAGATCGAGTAGATAGGCGGATCTATGGAGAGCAGAGGGGGAAGAGAGAGCGGGGGGACTGACGAGAGGTGAACGGGAGCGCGAGAGGAGAGAGAGAGAGACGAGACGAGAGTCCGAGATAAAGACCGACGCTGAAGAGAGAGATGAGAGGACGATGAGCGAGAGAGAGGGAGAGAGATGAGAGGAGAGAGAGAGACGAGAGAGAAGGAGAGAGGAGAGAGCAAAGCAATAGAACAGGCACTCCGTAATAGTCATTAGGGTGTAAATATAAACAAATAGTGAAGCAATACGATACCGTTTTTGAAGACGAAATCAAAAGGCAGCACTCCAGAAATGATCCAAAAATATATATTAAAGATGAGACACATAATTGTGTATTTTATATATATTTTTAGGATCATTTCTGGAGTGCTGCCTTGTGATTTCGTCTTCAAAAACTGTATCGTATTGCTATATATATAATGCATGCACACCCCCTTGAGAAAGATCCCTTGAAGAGGATCGAAACGTTGGAATTTGTGTGAACACTCTGAATACAGTTTATTTGGACTTTACATGGTGAGTGCTGTCTTTTTTTATCACCTTGCTGGTGATTACATGCATTATTCATCTTTATGGGCCAAGCACCGCTCTTATACCTATATTCCTAGGAGTGCCAGTGACCTCTTTTGGATATATATATATATATACATACTGTATATGAGGCAAATCTGTCAATCACAGCTCTGGTCTCCGAAGTCAAGCCCCACAATGCTTTGCAAATCAATATGCAAGGAACTATGGGGACTATGCACTAAGCAGGGATAAGTCGTTTTAAGAGCGCAAAGTGCTTTTTAAGGCCGATACTGCCGGTTGTGCTATGCACTAAGCCATGATAACAGCGCTTTATCGGCCTGAAAAGGCATTTTTTTCTGGCCTGCACGTAAAACCTGCACGATTAGACAAAAAAAGAAAAAACGCACCGATTCTTGCCAGTCTGCGGTATTTGCTAAGCGGCGCTAACTGAATCGTGCTTTAAAAGCACGCCAGAAAAACGTGTCAGCTAAAGGCAGGCGTAAAAGGAGCTGGACTTAGAAAAAAATCTTTGTTTACCTTTTTTCCTGCACACCATCCATACAACAGGCCGGCGGGTGTCCTGGGTGATCCCCGCGGGAGTCCCCGAGTGATCCCTGCGAGAGTCCGGGGCCCTCGGTGATCCCCACGGGAGTCCGGGGGTCCCCGCTGGCCTGCGGTACCAAAGTATCAATGTACATTTTGTCTCTCTTGTACCAATAAGCAATTTGGAAGTTGGTGTGCGGGGCAATAGGAGTTGTTATATGACACTAACAATATAATTAGTTTGATCAGATTCTGAGTCTCTGGCTGTTACTTTTCTATCCTATTGCTTCATCTAAAAAGCCGCCATGTTTAAGGTTCCATAAACCTGTCTGGCTGAAAGGCTTGCATCACACGTAAGGAATTTGATGAGCGATATTCTTACATGTCATGTGGATTGAAGGCAACACTTTCCCTGGATCCCAGGAGAAGCTCAATGAGAAGATTCCAATTCTAGTGTTGCCCACCTAACTCAATGTCATCATGAGATTTCAATACTGTCCTTGTTTTCTAACTCTATCCCCACTGCATTCTGGGTCACAATCCTGCATTTCCGTGGAAAAGCGGAGACTTGAGAAAACCGGAGTGGACTAGAATCTACAATCTCATGGTGACTTGGTATGATGATAATAAGTAGGTTGGTAATACTGTGTCTTCTGTTCTCTGCTCCGCAGCCCAGCACCCAGCAGGAAGGGACTGGAGCCCTATAAGAAGTATTATAGAACCTCATCTGGTTGATCCAGGGACCCCTGCACCCATGGCACCCGTGTCCCCCACAATGTTATCACAAGCTCGTACAGCGCCACTGTAGATGTCAATCAGGTAATTTGAAGCTGCTTCCTCCTTTGTTATGTTTGGCAAGCAGGCCACCAACAGAAATCATGGGGCCCAGGATGAACATAGGAAGCAGGGCCCCCTGCACTGGGGGGAGGAGGGGAGTATGAGCAGCTGGGAGAGAGGATGAGCAGCGGGAGGGGGGTATAAGTAGGGGGTGATATAAGGAAGTAATGGACCTGAAGGGGGAGATATACTGTAAGGAAGTGATGAGTTGTGGGGGGATATACGATAGTAATGGGTCAGTGGAAATATAATGAGGTAATGGGGGGAGGGTATAAGGTGGTCCTGGGAGGGAGGTAAAGGAGTTATTAGCCTGGGGAGGTGGATTTAATGGGCTAATGGGCCGGGAGAGGCGTTATAAGGGGGTTTTGGGCCCTGTGAGGGGGGTTAATGGGATTTTGGGCCTGGGGAGGGGGTTTAAGTGGGTACTCTGCCTGGGGAGGGGGGATGTGGGGGGCAATGGGCCTGGGGAGGGTGGTATAAGGGGGTAGTGGGCTTGGGTAGGGTGTAGTGGGCATGTAGGGGGTGCTGGGCTTGGGGAGGGGTCAATGGGGGTAACTGGGACTACAGAGGGGGTACTAGGCCTTGGGAGGGGGGTTCTGGGCCTGGGAAAGGGGATATAAAGAGGGACTGTGCATGGGGAGGGGGTATAAAGGGCTATTGGGGCTAGAGAGGGGGTAGAAGGGGGTACTAAGCCTGGGGAGGGGGGATGTAGGAGGTAATGGGTCTGGGGAGGGGGGTACTGGACCTGGGTGTAAAAGGCAGTACTGGGCCTGGGGATGGTCCAAAAGGGGGAGAGGGGGAGTTACACCTGTACAGGAGTCTTAGACATCTAGAAACTCCCAGTGGCTCCTATTCAAAAGAGCCTTGTGCGCATTTATACACAACCTGCGTGCACCCACGCACCCCCATCAGGGGCAGAGCTGTCAATCACCGCTCTACTCTCCGAAATCACCCTCCACAATTCCTTGCATTGCAGTTTTCAAAGCATTGTGGGGCTTGACTTCGGAGAGCAGAGCGGAAACTGGTTGTTCTTCTTTGGTGCTGTCTTCTCTCTCGCGGTAGTAGATTTATTTGTTGGAAAAAAAAATAGAAATATATATATATGAGGCAAAGCTGTCAATCACAGCTCTGCTCTCCGAAGTTGTGCCCCACAATGTTTTGCAAAGTGATATGCAAGGAACTATGAGTTCAGATAGTAATGTGCCCAGCGCTGCCCCCAAAACGGTTCTTTACAGGACTAGACCCACGTTTAAGCCAGAGCCAGCAATATAATGTCCTACTCCTCTGGGAATAAAAATACTCCAACAGAAGAGTATTTTAACTCCACAGGAAAAAATCAACCGCAACCTCTGGTCGCCATATATCCCACATCACATGACCCTGTCAGTGTTATCCCTTTACAGATTAGGATTACCTGTTACATACATTACATGCTACATAGACTTTAATGTCAGAGTCACGCTAACACATCGTTTTCTGCATAGTCTGTAACGGAATTATCCTTTAAAAAATGAGGCTCCCCTTCTTACACATCACAGTCACCCTACAGACTTCAATCAATCCCCCTCTTACACACATCGGGGGACTCAGTGGACACATTGAGGTAATTTAATTGATAGATTTAAGACATTAATGTAAATCCTGCATAATCTTTGCTGCATCGCCTCTATCCCTCTGTCCTTTTGGAGATGTATCATCCAGGATTCGCACTGTGCTATAGGGAGTCCTCTCTCATACCAGCGGGCACCTGTGAGATGCAATCTCCCACCTGTTCATCCGGCATTTCCTTACCGTAATCGCATGGATATGGAAATAGCACCAGCCCGCTTATTAAATCCTGATTCATTACTATTGCGCAGAAAGTCTTATTCTGCACTATTGCCCTTTATTAAATAAGCCCCATTGGGTCTGATAAAAGGTTGCAACATGAATTCCCATAACGCGTTAGACATAAGGAGAGATGCACATCAAGCTGTACAATTGAGAGGCATTTTACAGGTGCTTCCCTGGAGGTTCTGTATATCAAGGTAACAGTGATGCTAAAATCAGCATACTTTGTGCCTATTTTGCTCTGTTTGTATGAACTTAAGATTTGGAGAGTGTAAATAAGAGGGGCTACCTGACACACACACACAATATCGTTGAATGGGTTCAATTCTATGTCCCATTAATCAGCGGTAAAAACTCCACCAGGTTTTCGGTGCAGTAAATCTCCCGCTGAACAATCTGCAGCAAATGTATCCCCAAGTTTCTTAGATATGACAATCACAAGCAGGAAAGCGTCACACTCAAAGCAAACTGTGTATTGTGTTATTACAGTGCATACATCCCAAAGTATCAATGTACTTTTTGTCTCTCTTGTACCAATAAGCAATTTGGAAGTTGGTGTGCGGAGCAATAGGAGGTGTTAGTGAGAAGTTATATGACATTAACAATATAATGAGTTTTATCATGTTCTGAGTTTCTGGCTGTTACTTTTCTACCATATTGCTTCATCAAAAAAGCCGCCATGTTTAAGGTTCCATAAACCTGTCTGGCTGAAAGGTCTGCATCACACGTAAGGAATTTGATGAGCGATATTCTTACATGTCATGTGGATTGAAGGCAACACTTTGCCTGGATCCCAGGAGAAGCTCAATGAGAAGATTCCTCTTCTAGTGTTGCCCACCTAACTCAATGTCATCATGAGATTTCAATACTGTCCTTGTTTTCTAACTCTATCCCCACTGCATTCTGGGTCACAATCCTGCATTTCCGTGGAAAAGCGGAGACTTGAGAAAACAGAAGTGAACTACAATCTCATGGTGACTTGGTATGATGATAATAAGTAGGTTGGTAATACTGTGTCTTCTGTTCTCTGCTCCGCAGCCCAGCACCCAGCAGGAAGGGACTGGAGAAGTATTATAGAACCTCATCTGGTTGCTCCAGGGACCCCTGCACCCATGGCACCCGGAGTGCCCCTCAAAATGCTATCACAAGCTCGTACAGCACCACTGTAGATGTCAATCAGGTAATTTGAAGCTGCTTCCTCCTTTGTTATGTTTGGCAAGCAGGCCACCAACAGAAATCATGGGGCCCAGGATGAACATAGGAAGCAGGGCCCCCTGCACTGGGGGGGAGGAGGGCAGTATGAGCAGCGGGGAGAGAGGATGAGCAGCGGGAGGGTGGTATAAGCAGGGGGTGATATAAGGAAGTAATGGATCTGAGGAGTGAGATATACTGTAAGGAAGTTATGAGTTGTGGGGGGGGGGTATACGATAGTAATGGGTCAGTGGAAATATAAGGAGGTAATGGGTATGGGGGGGTGGTATATAGTGGTCCTGGGAGAGAGGTAAAGAGTTTATTAGCCTGGGGAGGTGGATTTAATGGGCTAATGGGCCCCATAGAGGGGGTTATAAGGGGGTTTTGGGCCTTATGAGGGGCTATTGGGCCTGGGGAGGGGGGTTTAAGTGGGTACTCTGTCTGGGGAGGGAGGTATAAGGGGGTAGTGGGCTTGGGAGGGGGTAGTGGGCATGAAGGGGGTGCTGGGCTTGGGAGGACGTAGTGGGCATGTAGGGGGTGCTGGGCCTGGGGAGGGGTCTAAGAGGGGGTACAGGGTGGAGAAGGGAGTTAATGGATCAGGGAGCATAGTGTGCTTACCTGGGGCCCTCGAATGGACCTGCAGGCCTGGTAGTGGCCGCAGAGAAAGAGCCTGGGGAATCCCTTCTTCCAGGTGGCATTGCCCAGCAAATGGGAGGGCCCTGCAGGGGGGGCCTTGGGAAAGGAATGGCGCTTCGAGTTCTGATGAAAGGGAGGGTCCTTCAGAGGGGACCTGGGGAAAGCATTATGAATATACATAAAATATGAAAAAATATATACACACATTTATAATATATACATGTATAAATATGAGAGTAAACATAAAAAATACCAACATGTTTATTTATCAATTGTATCCCCATTAAGGACTGAAATGCTGAGTTTAGACCATTAAATACTCGTATTTTTACATTATTATTATTATTATCATCGTTTATATGTAATGCGCCAACATATTCAGCCGAGAGTAATGTATGTATATGACATAAACAGAATGACATACAAATAAGAACAATCAAGTGCACACAGATACAGAAGGTAATGAGGGCCCTGCCCATGGGAGCTTACACTCTACAGCAGGGGTGGCCAACTCCAGTCTTCAAGGCCATTTTTTAAGGATATTCCTGCTTCAGTAAAGGTGGCTCAATCAGTGGCTCAGTCAGAGTAACTGAGCTATTCATTGAGCTACCTGTGCTGAAGCAGGGGTATCCCTAATACCTCACTTGAGGACTGGAGTTGGCCCCCTCTGCTCTAGAGGGAATAAGGGGCAATGTTGAAATAAAAGTGGCTGCTCATTGTGTAATGGAGTACAGTATGTCTCAGGATGGAGTTTGGTTCAGCCACATAGCTGATCCTATTAAGGTTGGGGGTGTGGATGTTAGGGGGTGTTACACAGCATGGGTTGTGGTTTAAATGTCTGAAAGATGGGGGACAGTCTGATGGTGCGTGGTAGGGAATTTCAGAGAGATGGGGGTAGCATGGGAGAAGTCTTGTAGGTGGGAGTTTACTGTGAGTGCATATTATTTCTGTATCTGTACATATGTACTGTATGCATATTGAAGATATGTCCTTCGCTCTCTTGAAGATAAGGTGTGTCACCTTAGTCAAAAAGTCCACGGAGCGAAGCCTTTGTTCCAGTATTTATTCTAAGACTAATGGAGTACAGCATCACAGCAAATTATTTACAGGCATCACAGCAGTTATTGCAACAGGTTAGGAATGGTGAATGTCAGTGTAAGTTTCAAGTAATTATGAATTCAATGCACACATGATCACACAATTATACCCAGTTTCGGGACATCTATAAGGAATCTGTCTGAACATCCAGGATGAATGCTGAAAGGAAGTGACATCAGCTTGTCCGACGCTACCACTGACTTCTTGCTTCCTGGCAAATCTTTCCCTTACTCCCCTAACAGGAAGTAAGCCTCGCTTTGGTTTTCATTGCCAGCAGCTGCCTCAGACGTTTAAATAGCAGGCTACTAGGCTTTTCTAATGCAAAGTACTTGTACCTTGTCCTGTCTGAGATCTGCCTTGACATTGTTTTGCCAGCTGCCTGTCTTGACCTTGGCAAAAATAGTGTAGTTAGGCGGTTCACTGCTGCCGCGGGGGTATAGAAGTTCCACACACAATAAAATTAAAAATTGGTTTATTAGTGCATATATACACAAAAAAATCTGCCACAGAGCGAACTCTGACGCGTTTCATCACACCAGTGACTTTGTCAAAGAGCACCAGTTTCTTCCTGGGAGTGATTCTAGGATACTTGCTGTCTGTCTTGACCTTGGAACTGAATCTAACTACCCCTTGCCTGCTGCCCGCGTCGACCTCTGAACCAGACCTGACTACTCTTTGACTGCCGCCTGCCTCGACCTTGGAACCAGACCTGACTACCCTTTGCCTGCCGCCTGCCTCGATCTCGGAACCGTACCTGACTACCCCTGCATCCCAGGTCTCTGATCTCAGGCCAAGGTCAGTGTATTAATCCCTACCTCTGCCCTGCGGGTCCGTATCCTGTCTTTCAGTCAGCAATGTTACACGTTGCACGAGCCACGCAATGGACCCCGCAGAGGTAGCGAACGCTATTTCCCGTCAAGGTCAGCTTCTGGGAACCCATGCCACCCATCTCGCTACGCTTTATCAGAAACTGGATTCAATCTCCACTACGCTGCAGACCCTGTGCAGACACACATGTATCACCAGGGTGACCCCATCTATGCCCTCACCTTTAGCTAGTGACACTGCACCAGTATCTGTGGTTCTAAGGAAGCCTCAAATCCCTACTCCTGTCCGCTATGGAGGGCTCCCCTTGGCTTGCAGAGAATTCCTGAACCAGTGACAGGTGCAGTTCGACACACAACCGTTATCCTTTTCTACCCACCGCGCTCGAGTCGCATATATCTTCTCACTCCTCATGGATGAAGCATTAGCTTGGGCGTCACCTCTTAATGAAAAGGGTTCCCCCTTGTTGGACGATTCCTTCGCCTTCATGCAAGCCTTCCGGACAATCTTTGATTCCCCCGACCATGCAACTTCTGCTGAATTTGCACTACTACAGTTAAACCAAGGCTCTCGGTCTATCGGACAATATGCTATTGAGTTTAGGACTTTGGCAGTGGAGACTGATTGGAACGAGGGTCTTTGAAGGCTGCTTTCCATCAGGGCATTGAGGAGAGGCTAAATGACGAATTGACGTATAGGGACATATTCTCAGATCTTGAAGGACTGATCGTCCTTTGTATGTCCCTGGACCTTCGGATGAGGGAGAGACGTCAGGAGCAGGATCGTTCTCACAGATTCCGGTCTCTTCCGCAGACTCCACCTATTCAGACCCTGTCCAATGAAATGCAGGAGAACCAACAGAATGCATGCAATTGGGAAATTTGTGTTTGACAGAACGGGAGAAGCAGCACCGGCGATCCTTGGGGTTGTGCCTCTTCTGCGGCGAGAAGGGTCACATGGTACGAACCTGTCCTAAGAAGTTGGGAAAACGCTCATGCCCAGAACAAGTAGGGGAGTTTCCTCTGGGTATCTGCACCCTCTCCCCATCTCCTTGTCGTTTGATGATCCCTGTATGCCTATCCTGGCAAGACTATTCCGTGATAACCAAGGCTTCCATGGACTCTGGAGCTGCTGGTATATTTGTGGATGAGGCCTTTGCTTAGCGTATTAAGATTCCTCTCCAGAGGAAGGACGTACCCATAGGTACCGTTGGGATCGGGGTCGTATCACAAGAGACGGTTCAAATCAGGGCTACAGTTGCTGTTTTGTACCACGAACTCGTCCAGCTGGATGTCATCAATTCCCCAGCCATCAATGTGGTTCTAGGGCTTCCCTATCTATGTATCCACAATCCGCAAATTTACTGGATTTCAGGTCAGATAATATCTTGGGGATCTGCCTGCCATGGCAAATGTCTTTCACCCTGTCATCCTGTGGGTACTCTTCTACTACCGAACTGGAGGACTTACCCGGTCTTCCGGCCTGTTACTCTGACCTAAAGCAAGTATTCGACAAGGGGCAGGCCGAAGAATTACCTGTGCATCGACCGTTTGATTGTGCAATTGATCTTCCTGGGATGACTCCTCCTCATGGATGTATGTATCCTCTTTCCGAACCGGAGACCAAGGCGATGAGGACCTACATTGATGAGAACCTGAAGCGAGGATTCATTTACAAATCCTGTTCTCCTGCTGGTGCAGGTTTTTTCTTTGTGACAAAGAAGGACAGATCATTGAGACCTTGTATTGATTACTGGGGTTTTAATAAAATTATAGTGACGAACCGGTATGCTCTTCCTCTGATCACTGAACTCTTTGATCGTCTACGTGGGGCAACAGTTTTTACCGAGCCCATCCTGAAACACACCTATCCTCGTCATCCTTTTATCGTCGAACAAAGAAATTCGTTTCAGGGTAGGTTACATCCGTGTTCCTTCTTCTCTAAAAAGTTTTCTCCTATGGGTCACAACTACGATGTAGGCAATCATGAACTTCTAGCCATTAAAATGGCTCTGGAGGAATGGAGACACTTTCTTATGGAACCAGTCACGATTCTTATGGACCATAAAAACTTGGAATACCTAGTGGGAGCACACAGGTTAAACACTCGTCAGGCTAGAAGGGCACTCTTTTTAAAATTGCTTTATTTACGTGATCTCCTACCACCCTGGTTCCAAGAATGTAAAGGCGGATACCCTAACATGCCAGTTCTCCATGGATGACACTGATTCGATGGACAAGGGTCCCATCATTCCCTCATCTAAGATTATGTCCACTATTACGATTCTTCTTCATATTCATAAAGCCCAGACCAAAGCTCCATCTGGAATAACCATTTCCCCATCCAAACTTTTCATTCCCCCTCTCCTTCGACAGGAGGTTCTTTGATGGGGACATGAATCCAAGCTCCCAGGCCACCCAGGAGTTCGGAAAACATGTGAGCTGTTTGAGAGGACATTTTGGTGGCCAGAATTAAAAACAGAGGTAAAGGACTTCGTCTCAGCCTGCAGTGTGTGCCAGAACGAAGGTTCCTTGAACACTTCCTTGTGGGCTTCTGCAGCCACTGCCTATACCCTCAGTCCTTTGACGCACCTTTCCATGGACATTATTGTGGAACTTCCCCCCTCTCAAGGCATGACTACAATTTTGGTTATTGTTGATCGTTTTGCAAAACAGGCTTTTTGTACCCCTAAAAAAGCTTCCCTCCTCCCCGGAACTGCAGACATCATCACCAAGGAGGTATTTCGTCTGCATGGACTGCCTCTACAGATCGTCTCAGACAGGGGGTCTCAGTGAATTTAAAAATTTTGGAAGGCGTTCTGCAGGCGATTAGGGATTGATCTCCATTTCTCATCTGTTTACCACCCACAATCTAATGGGCAAACCGAGCGCACCAATTAATCCCTGGAACAATAGCTCAGGTGCTATACTAACGAAAAGCATGGGAAAATGTACTTATAAAGTGTTCAGTTGATCTAATGAAGCTTTTGATAGATTTTGAAAATAAAAAACAGTTGAAAAACAATGAAGAAGTAGATATATTACTAGCCGAAACTAAGAAATGGAATGATAATACAGAGTTTGAAAGCCTTGAAAAATGTTTGAAAATAAATGTAGGGAAATTAACTTCTGAAATAAAAAATAGAAAGCAGAAAAAGTTCATAAGAGACTCCCTTGGGAATATCTTCTGATATAAAAATAAACCTGTAAAACAAAAGTATAGAGCATACGAGTCCGTAACAGATTGGGAAACCTCGGCTAGTGACAACGAACAGGACCCTTCATTAACCAAAACAGGGAGAGGGGTTCACCACTACAATACATCATATTAATTTACCTTCAGCAACCCTGATTCTTTTTTAGAAGAGACAGGACTGTCAGTAGATCAACCGTAAGAGGAAGACAAGGCAGGGGAAGGGAGGGCTTTCTGAGGCTGTGTCAATAGACATTACAGCCGTACGGAGGCGTGCGAAAGCTGAGTGAAAGCAGGTGCTTTCCCTGGCCAAGGTACGCGCGCTATCTGGGGGCGTGTCTATGGGTGTGCCAGTGACATCATGGAGCAGGCTCGTCCTCATTGGGCAAACCGCTCACGTGACCGCCTTGTCGCGCGAGAAATCAGTTTTAACTGATTTCTCACGCATCGCGCGCCCCCTCCTGCCTCCGCACGCGCCTCCAACGTGGAGAACCTAGTAATAATGTTTGGGATCTCGCTTTCTCACTCTCCTGCCATTATGATCCGTGATCATCACAGCAAAGGATTGGACCGACCCATGTTCTGGTCGATAGCTTACACCATGCATGTAGATACATCTACCTATGCTCCATATGCGGACCAATTCACTTATCTTGTCCTCATTATGGTAACCCCCTTGACCAAACTTGGTCCGAAGATATTCCTGGACTGCCTCCCTAAGCCAACTGTCTCGGTTCTCTTCAATCTCCCTCATGATAGGCTCAGGCACATAAGGGTATTCGTATCCGTGTGACTGCCGGTATCTAGCCACTATGGCCCTGTCAGCTCTACTCAGTTTGGTGAGCTTTCTGTTTCCCACCCTGCTTGGCAGTACCCAAAACACAGGCTCTTCCAGAGCTACTTCATCATACAAAATACTGGGGCCTCTTGGTACAATGAGTTTCTGCTCTATCTCCCTGTACCTATAATCTAATTCATCCTCCACCTCCTGTTGAGTGAAAGAACCAGCCGCCCACCAATGGTCAACAATGTTATTCTTAATTAAGAGGAACCGCGTACGGTCCATCCCCTCGTGGTATCCAGTGAATAGGGGTGCCCACGACTTGTCACGGTGCACGTACTCTGTGGAATGACTAGTGCGCTCTACCTCTGACTCTACCTGAGATGATACACCGGACGTACCCGCATCAGTAGATCGCGTGCAATCTCTCCTCCCCTTGGCATTTACGTACACGGTAGGGTTCATCTTGTGAACCACTTTGCTGGAAGGCCCAGCCTCTACTGGAGTGTCGGACCCACAGGCCCTCCCTCTAGCTGCAGGAGAAAACGGCACAGGGTTAGGCACAGGTATGACACTTGAATACGGTATCTCCCCATCAGACCCCTCATCACTCAATTCCCAATCCCGCAAGTCTTTGGAGTATTTGGGGTATTTACATAACTTATCCCTAGTAGGTCCCGGTGGCACCACTCTTGACGGGGCAGGGGCAGTGGCCGGGGCAGTGGAGCTATGGGCTGGGGGAACGTCCAACTCAATGTCCAGCAAGCGGGTAATCCCGCGACCAATGGACGCTTTCTTAGATGCGCTCTCCACCATGCGTCGGGCTTCTCTGGAGGGGCCTCGACTCTTTAGGGCGGCCAGGGAAAGGGCCGTATCTATGCTCCGTGAGGAAAACAACGCTCCCGGCCTTCTCTTTCCGGTGGAACCGGAAACTACGTCATCATGGGTGCCCGCAGGATCTCCCTCCGCTCCGTGGTCACGCACCGGAAGTGCGTCGAGGACCGGCATGGGCGTTGGCGGAGCATCTGGTGCACGGCCGGACAAGTAGGCCTCAAGCCTCTCCTTCTCGTCCGCCATGGTTGCGGTCTCCTCCTGGCGGGGATAAGGGGGTGGTGGAGTCTCCTTACCGCTCCGCTGCTGTTTGATGAGATCGGGCTCCTCGAGGGTCGCATCGATCGCCACCTCCTCCGCATTGGGAGTCACCACGGCCGTGGGACTGCTACGAGTCTCCGGTCGCACCAGCGCTCGCTGTCGGACGATGTCCACGCTCGTCTGCTCCTCCTTGATGCCGCGTGGGTGGTTCGCCGGTAGGCGCATCGCCACCGATGGTACACCAGCCTCTTCCTCCGAGGATATCACGATCGGATCCTCCGCTCGGGAGTCACCGGGTTCTTCTGTGATACAACCAGTGGTTATAGGTACGAAGCTGGCGTGCTCCGGTATCTCCACTGCAGTCGCACTCTTCTCCTTCGATGGCTCTTTCGGCTGGACAGCCGGTTGAGCCTTGGTTCTTCCCGCATGCTTGTAACGGGGAACCAGGGCTGTTCTCTCTGTGCTTTCCACCACCTCCGCTATCGTTCCCGGAGAGGCACCCCTTGGGGTCTCAGTCATTGGCCCCGGCTCGGTAGGCCCCAAGTAGAACGTGCCACACTGGAAGCATCGTGCCTTGGTGCTGGGTACCTCGCCGGGTACCCCGCAGTCGACGCACAGGCACCTCAGGTACTCTTGCTCCGTTATCTCTATTACCAGCAGGCCGCCTGGTACTTGAAAAATCGAAGTGTTCATCTCGGACATGGTTCGCTCAGGGTTGGAACAGCTCAGTGTTTCAGCTCCTTGCTCCTCGAATGCCAGACAAAAGTGAAGCTCTTCGCTCTGGCTTCCGGTCCCTCCCTTCGCTGGGGCGGACTCTCCTGATTGGCTCTCCTTGGGCCTCCTCCCTCTGGTGGAATCCAGAGGTGGGGCTTTCTCTCCTTCAGTGTGACGTGGCCTGGCTTTCTGACCAGTCACAGCACAGGTGGGTGGGCTCTCGGCTTTCGCGCCGCTCCGCTCCTCTTGCAAGAAATCTGGGTTTGGTGCCAGACTCTTGCACATTTCCCGCCACATGTCTCTCACTGTCTCTTTGCATGATTCACGTGCTCGCTCCAGGCTTGGCGGGAACCGCCATTTTAGATCAGCTTTCTTGCTCCGCGGAGCACATGTAGGGATGGCCGCCATCTTGGATGAGCCCTCCAAATGTACATGTGCCCTATTCTCAGTGTCTTCTGGGTATCTCGTACCTAGACACTGACTGACCTCCACTCGTGTGCTCTGCATACTCTTACTGTATCCCACTAAAATGAGGTGGCTTTTACCCCAGGCTCAGCGGAACTCCTCTCCTCCATGCACTGTACTCGGTGTCTACGGTGCAAGTGCTCTGTGGTGCGTTTGTGTGGGTGATAGCTAGGTACCGGGCATCTCCCTAGGTACGGGCGTCTCCTACTTTTGGCCACTCATAGCGCGGACCCTGGGCCATGGTCCCTGGACTAGTTAACAGGCTGACCCCCCCAGTTGCCTCACACTATCTGCCTCAAGGGACTCGAACAGCTATAACTAATCACCCCTCCTACACCACCTCCTAAGGGCACCCAGGGCGTACTGTGCGAGAGTCTACGCTCCCCTGACTACCCCCGGTGTGTGCAATTACGCCCTTCCTTCTTCCGCCTCGCTGTAAGCCTGACCTGTTCTGGCATCTCAGCAGCTCGCCTCCAAATGTAACCCTTGTCCCCTCCCCCCCAGACTCATCTGTGGTGTCTAGGGTGCATGAGGGCAGATTACATGCGTAGTGGTGGTGCATACCTGTGAGGAACAGGAGGGCCTGAGCTTCCCGCGGTGTTATGGGGGAGACAGGACCAGGCTTCTGGGGTTTTGGCCTCCATGGTATCTTAGTGGTGGTGCAGCGCCTCCATCTTCTATAGCTCCCGGAGATATGGGAGAGGACCCATATAGAAGAACCCCCTTGGTCCCGGGGTGAATGCTCCAGAATCACACAGACTTAGATAAGATCAGCAGGGTCTTTATTGTACTCACACGTATCAGTGCAGCAATCAATAGCAGCAGTACACAGCAACACAATTCAGGTACAGTGTACACGATATCCCTCCTTCTCCTCTCCCGCCAAATCGTTCTCCTCAGGATGGTCTGAAGGGGTCTTTGCTCACTGCCTCCACCCTCAGCCCAGGGCGCTCAGGGTGGGGCTAGCTCTTCCCTCACCCCCTAAGCAGGGTGAGGGGCACTGGTCCACCTATAGCTCACTAGGCCCTACTCCGCAGGAACCTAGCTAACTTCTCTGTCTGACTCTCCAGTCAGACACTCCAAGCATAGACAACTCCACTCTCTGAACTCCACATACTGACTTCCCCAACTCCACTCTCTGAACGCAGAGAGAGACTCACTCGCTCCAGGGAACAGACAGACTGAGAGCACACAGGAACTGCAACTAAGTTTGGTCAGCCCCACCCCTCATGACATCAACAGAACCTCCCCTCTGCATAGGCCTACAGCAGAGTTCAGGCTTGCATCTATCAATCAGGCAGGGCTTACAAGGGGGGAAAACCCATGATTACTACTGGGGCCTGTCATTAACAGGACTTACCGCAGTAGTAGGAAGATGTTATAGCCCATGCTGTTTACAGGGGGCTACACCAGTGTTCACCATCTTTATGGTACGTACAGTAGGCTGTCGCACATTCCTTGAGGTCAAGGGGCATGAATTCAGAAATGCATAACAAATTCAGAAATGCAATTGCTGAACTTTGTCCTCACCAGGAAATTTTTCCTGTTTAACCACAAGATGTATCACCAAATCCAGGGCATCACAATGGGGACCATATACGCTCTCACCTATGCTAATTTATATCTCAGCTGGTGGGAGGAAACAGTAGTCTTCAGTGATGCCCTGGATAGATTTACGGTCACATAGATTTATGGGCCCGCTATATAGATGATGTGATACTCTTGTGGAGGGGCTCAGAGAAACTATTGAGAGAATTTGTAGAGACACCATCACAATCTCAAATTAACATACGAAGAGAAACAAAGTGAAAATCAACTTCCTTTACTTAACAATAAGCAAAAAATAGGGCGGCAGTCTAGAAACAACCATTTATCATAAATCCACCTCCACCAACAGTCTCCTGGTGGCAGATAGCCACCATACACATCATATGGTGACTAGTATTCCAACATGACAATTCCTGAAGTTACGACGGAACTGTTCTAGTATGGTGGAATTTGACCTACTGCACGATTTCTAGAGAGAGGACATAGTAAGGTGTCCATTAAAAAAGACCACAAGAAAGCAAGAATGACGCCAATGGAAAAACTTTAGTGAGTGGACAAAGGCCAGATCTAAACACAGACAATCACATCATAAGATACATTGGCACATATAACAGCCTATGGAATAACATCAGAAACATCTTTAAGAAACATTGGCATGTGCTGGTGGAGGTTGTAACCTTAACGAAGTCCTTAAGACGTGTCTTACAATGACATGTACGTGAGCTAAAAACGTAAAGTATAAACTCGTACATAGCCACTATCAAGACAAACAACCCAGAACTTGGCTTGGCGATGGAAATCTACGGGATCATATCCTTGCTGTAGATGCAAAGCGTGTATGTATTTACATGCTAAAGACAAAGAACTTTTCTGATTCAATAGTACATCATATCAAGGACTTCATTAACTTCCTCACCACTGGGGTAATATATTTGATTACCTGTAAATGTGGAAAGAGGTACGGAGGTAAAACCCATAGACAATTGAAAATACGAGTCCTTGAACATATTGGATCGATTAGGAACTGTAAGGATATGCCCGTAGCGAGACATGTTAATGAAGCAGATAACGGGGATCTCGAGTCAGTCAGTTTCTGTGCTATCGAACATGTGCTGTGGGGAACCAGGGAAGGTGATGGGGACCGTCATCTTATCGAAGTAGAATGTACTGTAGGTGGATTCATACCTTACAGACGTTATATCCGGGCGGTCTGAACGAAGGGTTCATATCCACACCTTTTTTGTGAATGTAAAATGTATCTTGTCTGGTATATACACCGACTTACCATACTTTATGATGTATTTAATATCTCCCAGGTTAATCATTATTTAGGTCCAATTACTTTATATCTACTGTATTTACCCTATCTTACAAGTACCCCTGTGTAGTGTTATAAACTACCATTACACCTATTTAAGAGTGGGATCCAGGGATTTCTTAATGAATCCTATACTCTAGCTGAATTGTTTTGACTTTTAGAGGCTATTCCACATAAGGGTTTACACTCCTACATCATCCAACCGCATTCTATTTATGTGTTTATTATCAGTGGTACTTTATAGGTCAGGATAGGATGTTCTTGCACACCTATATACCTTGCATGATACGTGTACATTACTATCGTATCATGGTTATTCTGGTAGCAAGTCACATGGTGTCGTTGAGCCCAAAACCACCTGGTGCCCAGTATATCACATTTAGGTCACATAATTTGTACAAAGTTATCAATTCTATAGCCACAGTTTTTGAAACTAAAACAAGGAGCCACAGTATTCATGATTGTTTATTGTGTAGTGTTATCTGGATAATTTATCCCACAAGACAATTATAAATAATAGGATTGCAATACATGTTCAATCCACCATTAAGAAATGTCATTTGACGGAAGTTTTAATATACTAGGAGCTTATCAAGATCTCCATAGTGGATAAAAAACTAAGACACCGTATTGACTGATATTAACCAATAGGATCTGATTGATAGCTCCCTCGCATTACATTTTAGGGTATTTAAGGATGGATAGGGAGAATGGTCATTACCCCCTTCTACCCTGACGAAGCGTAACCTCATACGCGAAACGGGCCGTCGGTTTTAGAGAACGTTATCGCATTGACGTCGGTGGTGGGGACCGCTGTACTACGAGCTGTTCGGCTGGACACACGGCTAGATATACGGGTCGTATGGCGTTTGTGTTTATAATGCTAAATTGCCTATCTACTATATTGTTGATACACTGTTAGATTTTAAGACACTGACCGGGTTACCCATACACTTTATGGAGTCGCCCGACGGGATACATATTTATTTAAGTAAATCCAAGAACTGACTGCGCCTGCTCATTTACTGTCAGCAACTGGACGCTGACAAGGTAATGTGCTGACTGCTCACATGCATCTGATACGTTGTTTGGCTTCTGTTTGAAGTAACAGCAACTGCTCTATCTTGCTTTGAATTGATGCTAATTGTTGCAACCTGATCACTAACAGCTATTCAGATACATTGCTGGACACAAAGGTACTGGTGGATACATATGTATCATTTCTTATTGTGCCTGTAATAGGATACCCTGTATTTGAATTTATCCTGTTAGCTTGGTGTTTTCTTGTTTACAGGTTGCTGTCTCTATAGACAACGAACTGAGGGGGAGGGAAAAACGAACTGGGGACAGGGGAAGGAGAACCCTCGCTACAGCTAGAGATATGTAATAGTGGTGGTGCTACAATCAGGGGTGGGGTAGGTAATGAACAACAAGAAACAGAACCCCAAGGAGAGCACTCATGCACTGTGAGTCACAGGTACAGATGAAAGTATAGTGTATGCTGGGTTAAATAATGAAATAGTTAAAACACTTTATTAGGAGTAGTTACTCAAATAAAATAGAACGCTGTGGAGTCAGGGTGGTGACTCAGTGAGAGCCAATATGACAGCGAATGATAAAACTGGTCGGATGCACAGTATAGTAGCCAAATAACTACCCCTTACTCTGAAGGAGTTACAGGTAAGTATGTTGGCTAGGATATTAGCAAGTGTCTAAATACCTACTGAAAGAACCTGCGGTCGGTCCGGCCACTAGGGAGTACTAGTATAATTATTGTAACCCCCTCCCAAATAAAGTGGCTGACCTGTGGTAGTGGGCTCTATATAACGTAGGTGTGCACTTCTAAGGTCTGGAGTGTGGTTCAGTCTAGGTATGACTGAACTCCAATCCCAGTGTGACCAATAGTGAAGTAATAGTGCACAGAGAATCAGCACATAAGAATAGAGTGCCACATCTAGATAATCTTCTATTTTAGAAGTAGACTTGTTAGTCAAACTGCTAGTGTGGCATGCAATGTCTACTATACATACGTATGGCGAAGTGCTGGCCTCACTATATAAAGCCCTGAAATAACGAAGTGTTAATAGAGGCAAGTAAGTAGGATCACAGGCTATTATCACAGTGCACAAGTAGTGCCTGTTTAAACATGGCGTCCCAAGTAGTGGACGCTACAAAGTGCAACCGATCATGCAATATGCCCCTGGTACTCACACTTAATAGCGGTGCACTATCAGGCTGTTGCAGGGTCCCTGCATGATCAAACAATAGGACCAGTAGGTACTTATAAGGTTAAAATCAATATACTGCATAATGTATGTACATAGCTCCACATGGAGAGTTACTGGGAGCGGAGGTGCTCCGATCGCGAGCACTGGTACCGCCCCTTAGACGTGATGACGTCATATGCCGACGTACGTTTCGCTGGGCTTTGTCAAGGCAGAATGGAAGCAGTTGTACTGCCCCCAGTATATATCTGAGGGAGTCCGATCTGATTGGTTGATTGCGTTCTATGCATACAACGCTGGTATGTGTATTAGCATAAGTAAACAAGGAGCGCAGTGTTCCATAGAGGCACTGAATAAACAGCCAAAAATGAAACATGCTGGTAGGGATTGGATCTAAGGGTGACATATTGCAAATAGGGGCTCAACGATTCAGTCCCCATGGTGAAATATGGTGGCATATGGGAGAAAATGGGCCAGTTAAATAAAAGGGCTAAACACAAATCCCTCTTTGAGTCCCCTAGGGGACAGGGTATGTAGTTTGTAGATCCAGCGTGACTCTACTTTAAGTAGTTCCTGGTCCCAATTCCCCTTCCTGATGCCCATGGAGAGCTGACGATCTCCTTGGAGGTAAGTACAGAGTGGTCCCCATGGTGATGTTCATTAACATATCTGGCCACTGGCGTGTCCATGCCATTTCTAATGCTGCCCGGGTGCTCTAGGACAGGAGTCCTAAATGGGCCTCTGGTCTTCCCTATGTAACTTTTTGTACATGCATATGACGCCTGATGTCTTGCAATTAATAAACTTTCTGATTTTAAAAGTTCTTGTGTCATCCCAGTTATTGAAAGTTTTTGCATTTATGATGACTTTGCACGCTTTGCAGCTATGGCAGCTGAAACAGCCAGATGGTTTACTGGGGAGCCATGTTTTATTAACATCCACCTTGAAATGGCTCTTAACCAGACTGTCACGTAGGTTCCTAGACCAACGGCTTGTCATCTCGGGGTATGGTTTTAGCACTTTGACAATTTATTGCCAATCAAGCAGGATTATATTTAGGGTTACATGATATACATTTGTAGACATTTGCTATATGGCAAATATCATAGGCTTAGGAGGAGCCATATACCTCCACAATACAGCATCTCCACCACCAAGATTATAATACACTTGTATATATATCCTTCACCCGTGTTATATTGTTATTACTATTATGTTCAATAAAATGTTATTCTTTTCGTTTATTGGCATCTGTAAGGTTATCATTACAGTACCTTGGATTATACATTGTCTTACCTATTTTTGCCCCCATTGATTACAACATTTGGGATTTAGTTTTGACCGTTTTTTGTATAACAGTATACTTTATTCCCATATGCACCATGGAGTTTCTTTATCTCTATCTGTGATTGGAGAGCGATAGGCATTCTCTGTGTATAGCTATACTAATGAACATCAGAATGATTGGGCAGAGCTCCTACCACTAGCAGAGTTTGCCTGCTATCACATGTCTATCACATGACTCCCTGGGCTGTTCCCCATTTTTCGCAGCTTGGGGTTACCATTCCCGTACCCTTCCCCTTCATTCTCCACCAGTAGATGTCCCAGCAGTGGATGCCAGGGCAAAGAATTAACAGGACCTTTGGAAGGGGATTCAGGCAACCCTTCTGAAACCTGTGGTGAGGAATTGCTTTTCTGAGGATCCTCCCACTCCAAGTCAATTAAATGATTAGACAAGTGTCATTCTTGCCTTTGATATTGTGGGAGACTGCTGATTATGTATGTACAGTATATTTGTTTGTGTGATGGTTATGGCGCGTCCTCCAAGCCAGGTGGCGCTGTGGGGTCATCCTTGTTTGTTTCTTTGAGACTCCAGTTGTACTGGCAAGTCTCGCGAGACTCTCGGCTGGTCCCGCTGACGTCACTTCCGGATACGGACGTGATCCGGATACACTGTCTTTGTTTATGTACTGACGCGTCCTCCAAGCCAGGTGGCGCAGTGAGATCTACTCTGTCTCCTGAGACTCCGGTTACACTGATAAGTCTCGCGAGACCCTCGGCTGGTTCCGCTGACATCACTTCCGGCTAAATCTATTAGGTAAATTGTGTATATAAATGTGTGTTTTTTTGTATTGGGGTCATACGCTTTGACAAAGGGCTTAGCCCGAAACGCGTCAGAGTGGGTGGTTGCTCCACAGTTGGTGTCTCCCCTAGTCGCTTAATAAAGTAGTTTTTAACCTATGGTGTGCTGGTTCCTGTATTTTGGCCCTGCGCTGTGCTCCACTTTCCTCCCCAGAGGCTGTTCTTCTCCTGATCTTCTATCAAGTTGGATGCATGCTCACACAGAGTTCCTGTTGTTCGCTATCACTTCATACAAACAGTGAGTGTACTGTGGTATTGCCTGGCTGTTTACTGACTGTGTTACCTATATGTTCTGTGGCTCTATCTGAGTGTGGTTGGTTAAAAGGGGACACTCTACCATCGGTATTTGTGTCTCCCCAGTACCCTATAAATACCACTCTGCGGTTTAAGCCTTTCAATTTAGCGGTCACATGTTCATGAACTATAGGTTCTGATGACACTTCATGTCAGTACTCCTATTTAATATATTGGAGCAGCTTTATTAGGACTTATATACCCATGATCAAGATTGCTATTATCCGTTACATATGGGATTTATTGGATGGTATATGACATACCTGTGAATTATTTCTGTTGCACCGTGGTTGGACTCCATGTCCTTTCTTGGTCAAATTGAATACGAGGTGCAGCAGATACATGACTCTCTTAACTACAGAGGATCGATTCAATATCTGGTTGATTGAAAGCTACCACGGCCATCCTGCTTCCTGGCAAATCCTACCCTTACTCCCCTGACAGGAAGTAAGCCTTGCCTTGGTTCTCATTGCCAGCTGCTGCCTTTGGCCTTTAAATAGCAGGCAGTTGCTACTATGCATTGCTTGTGCAAAGAACTTGTACCTATTCCTGTCTGAGCTCTGCTTTGCCGTTATTTTGCCTGCTGCCTGCCTTGACCTTGGAACTGAATCTGACTACCCCTTGCCTGCTGCCTGCCTGGACCTCGGAACCGGACCTGACTAATCTTTGCCTGCCGCCTGCCTCGATCTCAGAACTGGACCTGACTACCCTTTGTCTGCCGCCTGCCTTGACCCTGGAACCGTACCTGACTACCCCTGAATCTCAGGCCTCTGATCCCAGGCCAAGATCGGGGTATTACTCTTTACCTCTGCCCTGCGTGTCCGTATCCTGTTTGCAGTCGGCAACGTTACAACATCCAGGCAAGCTCATAATAGATGTATTTGTTTTTCACAATTTCAACTGTCATTTCAACATGTTATATTTCACTGCCTGACTTTCCAATATCTCAAAGATGAGAGAGAGAGAGAGAGAGAGAGAGAGAGAGAGAGAGAGAGAGAGAGAGAGAGAGAGAGAGAGAGAGAGAGAGAGAGAGAGAGAAAGAACTAATTACATATGTTAAGAGATCTGTTGGCCTCATGAGAAACTGTGATTGGTCCCAATGAAACCCTTTAACTTACAATATAAATACAGTAATATGAAAAACATTAGTAACATAGCCATAACTAATACAATAATTGCGTGTAACATAAAATGTAATATACTGCTGCGGCCGAGCTGAGTCTAACATTTGCCCGTAATAGACCGGGGCTTTTTTCGACTAGCGCCCGGCTGGCACCAAACTTGGTTGCGCGCCAGCCGCATCTTCCCCTCCCCGTGTGCAAAATTAAAATGCTTCCCCTCCCCTTCCCGAACCCCTGGCTGCTCCCCCTGGCTGCTCCTGCTTCACGCAGCTTTGCGCAGCTTCCCCCTTACCCCTGCTTCCTCTGCAGCCTTCGGGGATGCCGGGGAACCCTGGCACGTGTGACCAGCACCACAGTGACGCGCGGCACGCGCCAGGGAAAAACCCAAACAAGCCGCCGTCTGCCCGCACATTTCCCCCACATCGCGGTGGCGGCCGCTGAAGACTCAGCTCGGCCGCCTCTGTACCAACTCCTAATCCTTTCTTTGGCCCCCTTTGTTTCAATATTTTTTATTATTTTACTTAAATAAATTAACATCTTACTTACATGTACAATTTTGATAAAGGAACAATATTTATACATCTATCTTAGTAAAAAATAATTATCTTCATAACAATTTTTCTTTCCTATTTTCTGTATGTTGCATATCAATTTAATTTTTATATATAAATCTCTGGATTTTTTTAATTTCAAATTATTCTTTTTTTTTAACATAGAAAAGATAAAGAAAAAGGATAGATAAATATGGGGAAGGGGAGGGAGAGAATGCTTAAGGGCTAAAAGGTAAAAGAGACAAGGGATAACAATCAACCATGATCAGGATTCTACCTAAAAAAAACAGAGGCCACAGTTCCCATACCTTACAGAATTTATCTAATTTTTGATTCAGTTGATCTGAAAGCTTTTCCATTAATTTAACTTCATTCACTATTTTAATTATTGTATGTCTCGATGGTACATTTACATTCTTCCACGCCGCTGCTATAGAGCAACGGGCTGCTGTAAGAACAATAGAGATAATTTTTCTCATCGTATTAGATACCTCTTCAACAGGCTTTGCTAATAAATACTTTAGTGGGTCTAGAGGGATTCTTGTATCTGCAATTTCCTGTAACATATTCTGGATCATTGTCCAAAACTTTTGAATCTGTGGACATGACCACCATATATGTACAGTACCATATCTCCTCTCAGGCCACATCCTCTCCAGCATAAATCTGATGTGCCTGGGGAGATCTGGCTCAGCCTACTCGGGATTAGGTACCATTGAAATAAATTTTTGTATATATTGTCCTTTGTTATCGTGCAAATTGAAGTTTTAGCTGCTGATTCCCAGATATCCTCCCAGGTTTCCCTATCTATTTCTACATTGAGATCTTCAGCCCATTTTAACATATAATTATGATTCTGAGGAGTTGTTGCTAGAATTCATTCCTCATATATTCTCGAGATCAACCCCTTTTGATACACACCTTTTTTTTAACAAAGTTTTTCAAATTTTGTTAAATCAGGAAATTTCTCTTTCTGTGATAATTTCAACAAATAATGTCTAATTTGAAGATAACAAAAAATTGGAATATCATGTGTTTGATATTTTATTTGTATCTCCTTAAATGTCATTAGTTTCCCTTCTACTACCAAGTCATTTACCATTGTAATATTTAGCTCTCTGAATTGTTTCAATGTATTTTTTGCGCACCCTGGTTTAAACTCAGGATTATTAAATATAGGCGTTAATAATGATGGAGTTGAATTTAGTGAATATTTTTTATTGTTTTTAGACCATGTTTCCCATGTACATCTCATCGATACTAATTTAAACTTCTCCACATGTCTTTCCTCTTTTAACACAGTCCATAGGACTGATGTCAGTGAAAGTGGACTCACATAAATTGACTCAATCCCCAGCCATCACGTAGTTGCTGGGTAGTCGTTCCACATCACCACTTGTTTCATTTGGGCCGCCTGATAGTATTTGATGATGTCCGGGACTCCCATGCCCCGCCTCCTCTGTGAGCTAACATTACCGACCTTGCCACTTCTTTGTAAATGTGACATCTCAGGTATTGTCAAATTTAAATTGAAAGATTCTGACTTGTCATTATTGATTTTATATCCAGAAACTTTTCCAAATTCGTTTAGTTGATATTGAAGATTAGGTATGGAGATTAATGGATTAGATAACGACAGTATTATATCATTTGCAAAAAGAGATATTTTATAATTTATATCTCCTATCTGAATTCCTTTAATATTTATATCGTCTCTAATTGTAGATGCTAGGGGCTCAATTGATAATGTAAAGAGAAGCGGGGAAAGGGGGCAACCCTGTCTGGTCCCATTTTATTTTTCAATAGGGACTGAGACTCCTCCCGGAAGTTTAACATAGGCAGTGGGTGATCTATAAAGAGCTCTAACACCCTCTAGAAATGGGCCTGAAAATCCAAATGTTAACATTGTTTGATCAAGAAATGTACATTTTATTCTATCAAATGCTTTTTCTGCATCTAAACTTAAGAGTATAGCTTTTGTATTAGTCAGATGTACTCTCTCTACTTCATCAATTTGGATTTGTTTTAGGTCCATTCTGTTTTTTTTCTAATATTTGGAATAACTTTTTCATAGGTTTTTTTTTATGTTGTTGCTCTAGTAAAGCTAATTTGTCAGATATTTCTTTATATAATTTTTGTTTCTCCCTTTTTTTATATGTCGGTATAGATATAAAATCTCCCCTAATTGATGCCTTGTGTGCTTCCCACAAAATTTGTTTAATTCAAAATATTCCGACAACTTTTGTTTGATCGTACTCTCTATTTCTTTAGAATTTAACAGAGAGTCATTCAATTTCCAAGAATACCTATTATCTTTTCCAAATGGTAGAGAAAGCACCAATTCAATAGGAGCATGGTCAGACTAAGATATAGATCCTATATTTGACTGTGAGGATGCCTGAAGAATATTTTTGGTACCCAGAAAATAATCAATCCTCGAGTAAGTCTGATGTAGAGCTGAGAAAAAAGTATACTGGACATGGAGCAGTACAACATTTCCACGGGCACCTCATTATTAAACCCACCCAGCACTATATGGTCCCGTTCAGTCTCTGAAGAAATAACAGTGTCCTTGGCATGGTCCTCTTTGGTACTAGGCCCAGAAATGTGTCCCAATGTCTCGCTTACTTTGTGCCGACCTCGGCCCATTACCGCAAGTACTTTGAGGTCAGCCACGGCCGTTCTCACCAGAGCGGAGATAATTTCCAGATCCGTCCCGGCAGATGAATCTTCGGTGACACCAGAAGAGTGGTGGCATCCTCAAGAAAAGAAGCAACGTCCGGTACCTCCAAAATGGATATCTCCGCTGAAACCAGCTGGGTTGATGCACCCTCGGGGATCTCCCGCTCGTACCGGATGGCCGCTCTTACCATTCTGATGCTGATGTTGCAGCACTCCGGCAGCAGTACCGCGATGGAGCTTCCTGCAGCAACACGATGGTCCCCACTCACAGCAGAAGAACAGGATATCACCTTCTCCACTTTGACAGAAGGAAGCGTTAGGCAAGTTGAGGAGAAGAGGCCCAGTTCGGAAGGCATGGAACCTCCATTGCTCTGTCCCTCAGCTCCAGCGACAGGTAAGTCCTCTCTCTTCCCAGGGATGGCCCTCGGTGCAGGCAGAACAATATTCTGCTTCTAGAGCTCTGGAAACAGTGCTCCTGAGGTAATGTTCTCCCTAATAACCACATTAGGCTGGACGCACAGTGAACACACCAACGGTGGCAAGTCAACTTCATTGGTGGTCAACTGCAAAAACCCTCCTGGCAGGTTGAATTTCTGGGCACAGAATTGGTACCAGACTCCTGTCCTGGACGAGCAATTGCCAGCACTGATCGCAAGTCAGACTTGTTCCTTTATCACAGGCTCCTCACTGTCTCCTCCCCCTAGGGGAACCAGGAGTCTCAGGCAGTGCAGAAAAAGCAAGGTCATGGCTTTCGTGCCACACCACAGCAGATTCGCAACAGTAGACTCTGCATTTTGCACAATAACCACACGGTCATCCCGGGTTCTGCGGGAACCGCCGTCGTCCATTTTCTCTCCACCCATGTTGGTAAAATCACAGTCTGAGTGCCACAGTTCAACACAGTTGCATAACTTCTGTTGCAGGGTCCCAAAAGATGCAAACTCAAACCCAAAAGTTCATAAATCACTCCGGTACTCACAATGGCAATAAATCCTTCCAGCCACGCTGACAGTATCCACTCCAATAGCCCCACGTTGGGCGCCATTTGTAACCACGCTATCCCCCTTGGCAGCAGGGGTAGGGTGTACATGTGTGAACAAAGTCCTGCTCTGCTCCCCATGGGATTAGAGTGTCAGCTCCTTGGTCAGTTACCTGTGATATCAGGGTTCCCATTGGCAGGTTCAGGCCTTGGCTGTAATGGAGGGTAGTTGGTGGGTTGGAGAACAAGATAAGAAATAGGGCGCCAGGATCTTTTGCAACTGACGGGTATTTTATTGACAGGCACACACCAGCTCCAAGCTTGTACAGGATCAATTATTATCTTATAGCGCACAATACCTCATTAGACAGGTTCCCTGTATAATGATCTCTTCAGGACAAGTTCCCTCAGTGCCCCTCCCCATTCAGGTAAGTACTTCTGGATCAGTCTTGGCCTCTTTCCACCACAAATCTTATGGGCTTCCTAGCTTCTAGCACACTGCATCCCATAACACTGCTTCATCCTGAATATCACTCAGGAAGGGCTTACTTCTATTCTCTTGGTTTTGTATGTGCCTCCCAGGGGCTGGGTTCCCAGGCAGCCTTCCCTTAGCAGTCCTTGGTCATCACTGTTCCAACTGTCACTAACTTACTAATTCCTAACTTACTAACTTCTATATTAATATTATTCCTAACTCCTAACTCACTAGCTCACTAACGTATATCTCACTCCTTGCCTGTCCTCCCCTCAACTGACAACTGCCTAAACTGTCCCTCTCAACTGTCTTAATCTTAACTGTCATACATCTCACAGCCTCACTGGTTGCCTAGCAACATGTGAACTGCAGATTCTGAAGCTGTGATATACTCCCTCTGCCTCTCCTCACTGTCCTCCCTGTCCCTCTCCTCAACTGATTACTGACTAAACTGTCCCTTTTTTAAATGTCAGTGCAAGTTCCCTTCCGCTGCAAACTGCCTTAACTGCAAATGCAGCTGCCCTATTGGCTAAGCCGCGGCATGTGACATTCCCCTGAGACTCATGGGACTTGTAGTCCTTGCATGGAGCCTTTCCTGTAATGGCCGCCGCACTTGCACTTCTCTGCGCATGCGCGACCTTCGCCAATCAGAAGATGGCCGCCGCGAGTCCTCCCGTGTATCTGCGCATGCGCGAGCCTTGCACGCCTGAGCGTGCATAACAAATATGGCGGAGCCCTGCAGAAGGAGCCGCCGGCAAACCCATCGCCACCCGCAACAGCCTCCCACAGCAGCGGAGGTAAGGGGGGGGGGGGGGAACGGAGGACCGGGAAGGCAGGGGGGACTAGGCTACATTTGTATACTGTATAGTTATCATATCCCCTCTTAGCCGCCTCTTTTGTAACGTAAATAGATCTAATTTAGCTAGCCTCTCCTCATAAGTTAGATTGTCCATCTCATTTATTCATTTGGTGGCTTTTCTCTGTACTGTCTCTAGTTTCATAATAAAAGAAAAAAGAAAGCGCTAGTACAATTTATCAATTAAAGTGACAAATACAATAAAATGGTGTCTAAGTGGTTAGTGGGAAAATCGTCTTTCTGCAGCCAGAATATAGGAGATCTTGAATCCCCTATGAAAAGAATACAAGCAGGAGAGATCTGGCACATGAAATGAGATCTAATTATAGCTGTAATTGCTGAGGTGCCTGAACATAAATTATGCGAATCACTGCTATTTAGTATAAAATATACATTTATTAAAATACATAAAGTAAATAAAATATACAAATAATTATACCTAAACCTTGATTGAGCTAGTTCAATATATAATATCTGTTATAAAGAAGTCTTGATTTACATATAATCAGATGCACAATCCCTTAAATATGGAAAAGGAGGGAGAAAAGTTAGATGTAATCAATGTAAGTAGAACCTTTCAGAAAAAAATTGTGTTCTATTATTCATTGGACAAAGCGCTTTATTTGAAAAACTGCAAATAAGCAGAAAATCAAAGTCCTCTGTATTTTAATATTGAGTAAGTTTGGTTATTGTGTTACTTCTTGAGATTCCCTTATCTCACATTTTCTTAGTAGATAGGTATTTCCAAAATCTTGAGTTTAAAAAAGCAGTGATACAGTCACTGATTGTGTATCACTCTGAAGGTGCTAGGTGTAGGTAGGTTTAAGTACAGTTCAATATATGCTCTTGCATGAGCAGATGCCGTTTCATCAATGTATGTCCCAATATAACCTAAGTTTCTGCTCGGTTTGTCTCAGCGCTTGGGCACGGTGAATGAGATGATGTGAAGACTCTCCTCTCACCCAATCTATTGCCGGTGTGTGTGCTGTACACATACAGTCTGTTCGATTGACCACAGGTTCTCCTCGGTAAGTAGTCACTGCTTTAAGGAATACAATGATACCTGTGTTGTTGTAACAGGAGCAGTTTTCCTCCGTACAGTTCGCCTCCACAGTATACAAATGTAGCATGGCACAAGTGTTGTCCTCTGAGCCCAGTAAACCGTCGCCTCTCTATGCCAACGTCCTTTACCCGGTCCATCTGATCCACCGTAGACTCTCCTCGGGGGATGGGCGCCACTGTTGGAGATGTCAAAACACCTGTGCTGCTGTAGCAGGAACAGCTCCCCTCCATGCTGACTCCTGATAGGAAATGAAAGTGCAGAACACTATAGACACTGTTGCCTGTGCTCTAGTCAGCCTCCGCTGTTCGGGATTTTCTCCTCAAACACTGCATTCACAGCTGACGTCCCATCGGTGTTTGAAATTGGCACCAAGTGTATAACAGGTAAGTTGTTTGAATTTGGAGCTCACAAAGTTTAGGGTCACCCTACGAGTTTCACCAGTTAGGCTTCTTCAAGGGTATAATTTATTACTCCGTTTTGCAACTTTTTTATACTGATCATAGGAGAATATCAGGTTCCTTCAATTAGCAATTGTGGTTCCCGGCTTCACAGGGTCAGAAACAGAGACAAATTACAAAATATTAGTTATAAGTGTTAAATGCATTTATAAAATGCTTTTCTGGAATACTCTTCAATGAATATAAATGCGGATCTTAACAAAGGTTTTTTTTTCTTATATGCATATATGTTTGGAGACAAGATAGGGATTATGTAATATTAACTATATGCAGTTATGTTTGAATCTCAAATCATATCATGAAAGGTGCCATGGAAATACTTCCAGATAATAATTAGTTAACCAATTGTTCATTAATGTGGAGGTTGTGGCTTCCTCCTGCCGCACTACTATTGAAATTCTTCCCTGGTAAACACAAAGGCAAATAATTTGTTAAATACCTCTGCTTTTTCCTTATTTCCAATATTCTGCCTACCCGTCTCACATTGAAAGGGTCCTATATTTTCTTTTCTGATTTTTTTGTTATTAAGGTACTTAAAAAACTTTTTAGGGTTGATCTTACATTGTATTGCAATCCTTTTTTCATTATCCATTTTTGCTAATTTGATTGCCATTTAGCAATTTTTGTTACATTACTTATAAGTCTGATATGATGCCTCTGTCCCTTCTGAATTCTGTTGGATACTAGTGTGCAGGAGCCGGGGGTCTTCTGAGCTGAACAAAGTTGATTTCTGCCTCAGGTACCCCCTACTTCTCGAGATACAGCCCCGTTATGGAATGTCGGTATCTCCTGCAATGTTAAAATTCCACGGCCACGTGACCCACAAGATTATAACATGTCGGGGATACCAGCAACTCATAACGGGGCTTATAACTTAGGATGTAGACCCTCTGCTACAATGCTGTAGTATTTAAATAAAACTCTCGCGATCGCCTGGTAGAGTCGCGCAGTTAGAGTGACTGATTCAGCCTCTTACTGTGCGTCACATACAGCCAGATACAACCCGGTAGGATTTACACATAAGTCAAGTATCTTTCTTGATGCTATCTACCCATCGAGTTCTTTGGCGGCCTCTTCCTTAAATGTGCATTTCTAACAATGTTTTAAGGACTGGTGATTTATCTTCTACAATTTCCCTGCAAAACAATCATCACAATGTATTACTTGTAGATTAGTCCTCAGTTTATTAAAATCTGCCTTTCTAAAGTTTAAGATCTTTGTTGAACCCAAGTAATCTGTTTTTTTGATAATTTATTTCAAATGAGACCATGTTATGATCACGGTTACCCAAATGTTCCAGGACTTGAATATTTGCTATTACTTCTACATTGTTTTATATTACCAAATCCAGTATTGCCCTTCTCCTGGTTGGATCCTCAACAATTTGGGTCATATAATTGTCTTTAAGACCAACAAAAACCTGTTTCCTTTTGTTGTAATGCTAATCTCATTGCCCCAGTCTATGAATGGATAATTAAAATCACCCATTATGCAATGGGTACAACTCTCGGCCACACTATGGATCAGTGTGCTCCATGTCTTCTGATATCTCACCGCTTCTTTCAATTCTGCTATATTCAGTCCAGTATCTTTCTTGATGCTATCTAGCCGTCGAGTTCTTGGGCGTCCTCTTCCTCTTTTATAACTATAAATCTGTGTTTCTAACAATGTTTTAAAGACTGCCGATTTATCTTCTATATTTTTCCCTGCAAAAACATCATCCCAATGTATTACTTGTAGCTTAGTTCTCAGTTTATTAAAATCTGCCTTTCTAAAGTTTAAGATCTTTGTTGAACCCAAGTAATCTGTTTTTTTGATAATTTATTTCAAATGAGACCATGTTATGATCACTGTTACCCAAATGTTCCACGACTTGAATATTTCCTATTACTTCTACATTGTTTGATATTACCAAATCCAGTATTGACCTTCTCCTGGTTGGATACTCAACAATTTGGGTCATATAATTGTCTTTAAGACCAACAATTTTTTTTTCTTTTGTTGTAATGCTAATCTCATTGCCCCAGTCTATGAATGGATAATTAAAATGACCCATTATGCAATGGGTACAACTCTCGGCCACACTATGGATCAGTGTGCTCCATGTCTTCTGATCTCTCACCGCTTCTTTCAATTCTGCTATATTCAGTCCATTATCTTTCTTGATGCTATCTAGCCATCGAGTTCTTGAGCGTCCTCTTCCACTTTTATAACTATACATGTGCGTTTCTAACAATGTTTTAAAGACTGACGATTTATCTTCTATATTTTTCCCTGCAAAAACATTATCCCAATTTATTACTTGTAGCTTGGTCCTCATTTGATTTAAGTCTGCCTTTCAATAGTTTTAAATCTTTGTTGAACCCAAGTAATCTCTTTTTTTACTAATTTATTTCAAATGAGACCATTTTATGATACTGTTTTCCAAATGTTCCAGGACTTGAATATTTGCTATTAGTTCTACATTTTTTGATATTACCAAATCCAGTATTGCCCTTCTCCTGGTTGGATCCGCAACAATTTGGGTCATATAATTGTCTTTAAGACAAACAAAAACATGTTTTATTTTGTTGTAATGCTAATCTCATTGCCCCAGTTTATGTCTGGATAATTAAAATTACCCATTATGCAATAGGTTAAACTCTTGGCCACTCTATGGATCAGTGTGCTCCATGTCTTCCGATCTCTCACCCTTCTTTCAATTCTGCTATAATCAGTCCAGTATCTTTCTTGATGCTATCTAGCCATCGTGTTCTTGGGCAGCCTCTTCCACTTATATAACTATAAATGTGTGTTTCTAACAATGTTTTAAAGACTGCCGATTTATCTTCTATTTTTTCCCTGCAAAAACATTATCCCAATGTATTACTTGTAGCTTAGTCCTCAGTTTATTAAAATCTGCCATTCTAAAGTTTAAGATCTATGTTGAACCCAAGTAATCTGTTTTATTGATCATTTATTTGAAATGAGACCATATTATGATCACTGTTACCCAAATGTTCCAGGACTTGAATATTTGCTATTACTTCTACATTGTTTGATATTACCAAATCCAGTATTGCCCTTCTCCTGGTTGGATCCTCAACAATTTGGGTCATATAATTGTCTTTAAGACCCCCCAAAACATGTTTCCTTTTGTTGTAATGCTAATCTCATTGCCTCAGTCTTTTTCTGAATAATTAAAATTACCCATTATGCAATGGGTACAACTCTCGGCCACTCTATGGATCAGTGTGCTCCATGTCTTCCGATCTCTCACTGCTTCTTTCAGTTCTGCTAAATTCAGTCCAGTATCTTTCTTGATGCTATCTATCCATCGAGTTTTGGGCGGCCTCTTCCTCTTTTATAACTATAAATGTGCGTTTCTAACAATGTTTTAAAGACTGCCGATTTATCTTCTACATTTTTCCAAACCATCATCCCAATGTATTACTTGTAGATTAGTCCTCAGTTTATGCCTCAAATCTGCCTTTCAAGAGTTTAAGATCTTTGTTGAACCCAAGTAATCTGTTTTTTTGATCTTTTATATCAAATGAGACCATGTTATGATCACTGTTACCCAAATGTTCCAGGACTTGAATATTTGCTATTACTTCTACATTGTTTGATATTACCAAATCCAGTATTGACCTTCTCCTGGTTGTATCCTCAACAATTTGGGTCATATAATTGTCTTTAAGACCAAACATGTTTCCTTTTGTTATAATTCTAATATCATTGACCCAGTCTTTGCCTGGATAATTAAAATCACCCATTATGCAATGGTTACAACTCTCGGCCACTCTATGGATCAGTGTGCTCCATGTCTTCCGATCTCCTCACCTCAGTCTTCTCCAACCGCTTCTTTTAATTCTGCTATATTCAGTCCGTATATTTCTTGATTCTATCTAGCCATCGAATTCTTGGGGCGGCTCTTCCTCTTTTTATAACTATAGTGCATTTCTAACAATGTTTTAAAGACTGCCGATTTATCTTCTACGTTTTCCCTGCAAAACACATCCCAATGTATTACTTGTAGATTAGCCTCAGTTTATTAAAATCTGCCCTTCTAAAGTTTAAGATCTTTGTGAACTCAAGTATCTGTTTTTTTTTATTATTTTTTCAAATGAGACAGACTGTTATGATCACTGTTACCCCAATGTTCCAGGACTTGAATATTTGCTATCTATACTTCTACATGTTTGATATTACCAAATCCAGTATTGCCCTTCTCCTGGTTGGAGATCCTCAAACTTTTGTCATATACAGGGGCGACACAGTTATTAGCACTCGGTCCAGATCGCAAGCCGGAATTTCCCGCTTGCTAGTGCCGCCCCTCTGCGTGCCGCGCGTCATAGACGCTCGGTCACGCGTCTTTGGGGCCTGCGCCCCCTGCACTCGCGTCCGGGCTCCCCGTAGGGAGCCCTGGTGTCGCGCTCGCGGGACGGCGGCAGGGTGTTCCGGGGATTTCGGCGGACCCTGCAGCGTAGGAAGCTCCCGATTGGAGGCTCTTCCCGCGGCTATCGGCGCGCGCCACGTCACCCCGGGCATCTGCGCCAGGCTACTGCTGCAGCCGAAAGAAGCGGCAAATGCTCGAATAAACTTGGCCGCAGCAGTAATTTTTTTTCTTTAAGATTCCCCAAAACCTGTTTCCTTTTGTTGTAATGCTAATCTAATTGCCCCAGTCTATGACTGGATAATTAAAATCACCCAAATGCAATGTACAACTCTCGGCCACTCTATGGATCAGTGTGCTCCATGTCTTCCGATCTCTCACCACTTCTTTTAATTCTGCTATATTCAGTCCAGTATCTTTCTTGATGCTATCTAGCCATCGAGTTCTTGGGCGGCCTCTTCCTCTTTTATAACTTTAAATGTGCGTTTCTAAAATATTTTAAAGACTGACGATTTATCTTCTACATTTTTCCCTGCAAACATCATCCCAATTTATTACTTGTAGATTAGCCCTCAGTTTAAAAATCTGCCTTTCTAAAGTTTAAGATCTTTGTTGAACCCAAGTAATCTGTTTTTTTGATAATTAATTTCAAATGAGACCACGTTATGATCACGGTTACCCAAATATTCCAGAACTTGAATATTTGTTTTACTTCTACATTGTTTGATATTACCAATCCGTATTGCCCTTCTCCTGGTTGGATCCTCAACATTTGGGTCATATAATGTCTTAAGACCCCCCAATACCTGTTTCCTTTTGTTGTAATGCTAATCTCATTGCCCCAGTCTATGAATGGATAATTAAAATCACCCATTATGCAATGGATACAACTCTCAGCCAGTCTATGGATCAGTGTGCTCCATGTCTTCCGATCTCTCACCGCTTCTTTTAATTCTGCTATATTCAGTCCAGTATCTTTCGTATGCTATCTAGCCATCGAGTTCTTGGGCGGCCTCTTCCCTCTTTATAACTTTAAATGTGCGTTTCTACCAATATTTTAAAGACTGACGATTTATCTTCTACATTTTCCCTTCAAAACATCATCCAATGTATTAACTTTTAGATTAGCCTCATGTTATTAAATCTGCCTTCAGAGTTTTATCTTTGTTGACACAAGTAATCTGTTTTTTTTGATAATTTTTTTTCAAATGAGACCATGTTATGATCACTGTTACCCAATATTCCAGAACTTGAATATTTGCTTTTACTTCTACATTGTTTGTTATTACCAAATCCAGTTATTGCCCTTCTCCTGGTTGGATCCTCAACATATGGGTCATATAATTGTCTTTAGACCCCCAAAACCTGTTTCCTTTTGTTGTAATGCTAATCTATTACCCAGTTTATGCTGGATAATTAAAATCACCCATTATGCATGGTACAACTCTCGGCCACTCTATGGATCAGTGTGCTCCTTGTCTTCCGATTCTCATGCTTCTTTATTTCTGCTATATTCAGTCCAGTACTTTCTTGATGCTATCTAGCCATCGGTTCTTGGGCGGCCTCTTCCTCTTTTATATATAAATGTGCGTTTCTAACAATGTTTTAGAGACTGCTGATTTATCTGCTACATTTTTCCCTTCAAAACATCATCGCAATGTATTACTTTTAGATTAGTCCTCAGTTTATTAAAATCTGCCTTTCAAGAGTTTTAGATCTTTGTTGAACCCAAGAATCTGTTTTTTTGATAATTTATTTCAAATGAGACCATGTTATGATCACTGTTACCCAAATGTTCCAGGACTTGAATATTTCTATTACTTCTACATTGTTTGATATTACCAAATCCAGTATTGCCCTTCTGCTGGTTGGATCCTCAAAACTTTTGGTAATATAATTGTCTTTAAGATCCCCCAAACCTGTTTCCTTTGTTGTAATGCTTCTCATGCCCCAGTCTATGAATGGATAATTAAAATCACCCATTATGCAATGGATCAACTCTCGGCCACTCTATGGATCAGTGTGCTCCATGTCTTCCGATCTCTCACCGCTTCTTTTAATCTGCTATATTCAGTCCAGTATTTCTTGATGCTATCTAGCCATCGAATCTTGGGCGGCCTCTTCCTCTTTTATAACTATAAATGTGCTTTCTAACAATGTTTTAAAGACTGCCGATTTATCTTCTACAGTTTTCCCTGCAAAAACATCATCCCAATGTATTACTTGTAGATTGCCCTCAGTTTATTAAAATCTGCCTTTCTAAAGTTTAAGATCTTTGTTGAACCTCAAGTAATCTGTTTTTTTTTTTATTTATTGCAAATGAGACCATGTTATGATCACTGTTACCCAAATGTTCCAGGACTTGAATATTTGCTATTACTTCTACATTGTTTGATATTACCAAATCCGTATTTGCCCTTCTCCTGGTTATCCTGTAGATCCTCAAAACTTGGGTCATATAAGTTGCACAGTTTATTACACTGCCCAATCCCAACCTGGAATTTCCCTCTTGCTAGTGGCCGCCCCTCGCGTGCGCGCGTCACTAGACCGCGTCACGCTTCTTTGGCCTGCGCCCCCTGCATGCGCTTCCAGGCTCCGAGATCCCTGTTCCCGCAAAACTTCGCTGACGCCAGTTTCCTGATTCCGCACCCCAGCTAGTGACTCCCGATTTTGAGCGTCTCTTCCCTCTATCGCGTCGCGCGTCACCCTCGCTCGCGCAGTACTCTAGCGGCCAAGAACGGGCAAATGCTCGAATAAACTTGGCCGCAGCAGTAATTGTCTTTAAGATTCCCCAAAACCTGTTTCCTTTTGTTGTAATGCTAATCTAATTGCCCCAGTCTAGGACTGGATAATTAAAATCACCCATAATGCAATGGGTACAACTCTCGGCCACTCTATGGATCAGTGTGCTCCTGTCTTCCATTTCTCACCGCTTCTTTAATTCTGCTATATTCATCCAGTATCTTTCTTGATGCTATCTAGCCATCGAGTTCTTGGGCGGCCTCTTCCTCTTTTATAACTTTAAATGTGCGTTTCTAACAATATTTTAAAGACTGACGATTTATCTTCTACATTTTTCCCTGCAAAAACATCATCCCTTGTATTACTTGTAGATTAGCCTCAGTTTATTAAAATCTGCCATTCTAAAGTTTAAGATCTTTGTTGAACAAAAGTAATCTGTTTTTTTGATTATTTATTGCAAATGAGACCATGTTATGATCACTGTTACCCAAATGTTCCAGGAATTGAATATTTGCTATTACTTCTACATTGTTTGATATTACCAAATCCAGTATTGCCCTTCTCCTGGTTGGATCCCAAAACTTTGGGTCATATAATTGTCTTTAAGATCCCCCAAAACCTGTTTCCTTTTGTTGTAATGCTAATCTAATTGCCCCAGTCTATGAATGGAATTAAAAAATCACCCATTATGCAATGGGTACAATTCTCGGCCACTCTATGGATCAGTGTGCTCCATGTCTTCCGATCTCATCACCGCTTCTTTTAATTCTGCTATATTCAGTCCAGTATCTTTCTTGATGCTATCTAGCCATCGAGTTCTTGGGCGGCTCTTCCTCTTTTATAACTTTAAATGTGCGTTTCTAACAATATTTTAAGACTGACGATTTATCTTCTACTTTTTCCCTGCAAAACCATCATCCCAATTATTACTTGTAGTTAGCCCTCAGTTATTAAAATCTCCTTCTAAAGTTTAAGTCTTTGTTAACCCAAGTAATCTGTTTTTTTGATAATTATTTCAAATGAGACCATGTTATGATCACGGTTACCCAAATATTCCACTTGAATATTTGTTTTACTTCTACATTGTTTGATATTACCAAATCCGTATTGCCCTTCTCCTGGTTGGATCCTCAAATTTGGTTCATATAATTGTCTTTAAGACCCCCAAAACCTGTTTCCTTTTGTTGTTGCAATCTCTTTCCCCAGTCTATATGGATAATTAAAACACCCATTATGCAATGGATACAACTCTCAGCCAGTCTATGGATCAGTGTGCTCCATGTCTTCCGATCTCTCACCACTTCTTTCAATTGATATATTGTCCAGTATCTTTCTTGATGCTATCTAGCCATCGAGTTCTTGGGCGTCCTCTTCCTCTTTTAGAACTATAAATGTGCGTTTCTAACAATATTTTAAAGACTGACGATTTATCTTCTACATTTTTCCCTGCAAAAACATCATCCCATTGTATTACTTGTAGATTAGCCCGCAGTTTATTAAAATCTGCCATTCTAAACGTTAAGATCTTTGTTGAACAAAAGTAATCTGTTTTTTTGATTATTTATTGCATATGAGACCATGTTATGATCACTGTTACCCAAATGTTCCAGGACTTGAATATTAAATATTACTTCTACATTGTTTGATATTACCAAATCCAGTATTGCCCTTCTCCTGGTTGGATCCTCAAAACTTTGGGTCATATAATTGTCTTTAAGATCCCAAAAACCTGTTTCCTTTTGTTGTAATGCTAATCTAATTGCCCCAGTCTAGGACTGGATAATTAAAATCACCCATAATGCAATGGGTACAACTCTCGGCCACTCTATGGATCAGTGTGTCTCATGTCTTCCGATCTCTCACCGCTTCTTTTAATTCTGCTATATTCAGTCCAGTATCTTTCTTGATGCTATCTAGCCATCGAGTTCTTGGCGGCCTCTTCCTCTTTTATTACTTTAAATGTGCGTTTCTAACATATTTTAAAGACTGACGATTTATCTTCTACATTTTTCCCTGCAAAAACATCATCCCAATGTATTACTTGTAGATTAGCCCTCAGTTTATTAAAATCTGCCATTCTAAAGTTTAAGATCTTTGTTGAACAAAAGTAATCTGTTTTTTTTGATTATTTATGCAAATGAGACCATGTTATGATCACTGTTACCCAAATGTTCCAGGAATTGAATATTTGCATTTACTTCTACATTGTTTGATATTACCAAATCCGTATTGCCCTTCTCCTGTTTGGATCCTCAAAACTTTGGTCATATAATTGTCTTTAAGATCCCCCAAAACCTGTTTCCTTTTGTTGTAATGCTAATCTATTGCCCCAGTTCTATGAATGGATAATTAAAATCACCCATTATGCAATGGATACAACTCTCAGCCAGTCTATGGATCAGTGTGCTCCATGTCTTCCGATCTCTCACCACTTCTTTCAATTGCTATATTCAATCCAGTATCTTTCTTGATGCTTACTAGCCATCGAATTTCTGGGGCGTCCTCTTCCTCTTTTATAACTATAAATGTGCGTTTCTAACAATGTTTTAAAGACTGACGATTATCTTCTACATTTCCCTTCAAAACGATCATCGCAATGTATTACTTGTAGATTAGTCCTCAGTTTATTAAAATCTGCCTTTCAAGAGTTTTAGATCTTTGTTGAACCCAAGTAATCTGTTTTTTTGATAATTTATTTTAAATGAGACCATGTTATGATCACGGTTACCCAATATCCGAACTTGAATATTGCTTTATCTTCTACATTGTTTGATATTACCAAATCCATATTGCCCTTCTCCTGGTTGGATCCTCAACAATATGGGTCATATAATTTCTTAAGACCCCCAGAAACCTTTGTTCCTTTTGTTGTAATGCTAATTCATTACCCAGTCTATGTCTGGATAATTAAAATCACCCATTATGCAATGGGTACAACTCTCGGCCACTCTATGGATCAGTGTGCTCCTTGTCTTCCGATTCTCACTGCTTCTTTCATTTCTGCTATATTCAGTCCAGTATCTTTCTTGATGCTATCTAGCCATCGAGTTCGGCGGCCTCTTCCTCTTTTATAACTATAAATGTGCGTTTCTAACAATTTTAAAGACTGCTGATTTATCTGCTACATTTTTCCCTTCAAAACGATCATCGCAATGTATTACTTTAGATTAGTCCTCAGTTTATTAAAATCTGCCTTTCAAAAGTTTTAGATCTTTGTTGAACCCAAGTAATCTGTTTTTTTGATAATATTTCAAATGAGACCATGTTATGATCACTGTTACCCAAATGTTCCAGGACTTGAATATTTTCTATTACTTCTACATTGTTTGATATTACCAAATCCAGTATTCCTTCTGCTGGTTGGATCCTCAACAATTTGGGTCATATAATGTTTTAGACCCCCCAAAACATGTTTCCTTTTGTTGTAATGCTAATCATATGCCCCATATGTCTGGATTAAAAATACCCATTATGCAATGGATACAACTTCGGCCCTCTATGGATCATGTGCTCCTTGTTCTCCGATTCTCACGCTTCTTTTAATTCTGCTATATTCAGTCCAGTATCTTTCTTGATGCTATCTAGCCATCGAGTTCTTGGGCGGCCTCTTCCTCTTTTATAACTATAAATGTGCGTTTCTAACAATGTTTTAAAGACTGCCGATTTATCTTCTATATTTTTCCCTACAAAAACATCATCCCAATATATCACTTGTAACTTGGTCCTCAGTTTATTAAAATCTGCCTTTCAAGAGTTTAATCTGTAGTTTGGGGTATAAATCCCAAAAACAGTGCTTAATCCAGGTCTGAACTTTCAAATAGATACACACATCATGATTGCAGGGAACTGTATCAGCCCAGAAAGAGTATTTTGACCCAGTGCTATTTGATTGCAGCAAAGACACTCAATGTAATGGCAACAGTCCATGTTCATGATAAATAAAGGGTTATAAAGGGTTAACATACATTGTTGTGCAGGACTCTGCCATGCCCAACCCTTTTGGCTGCTGCACTGTTCCAGGTCATCACATCTCCAAATGAGGGAGAGATATACTCACAGCAGGCGGTTCCTTTGCAGCGTGCAGCACGCTCAATGTTCATATTGCAAGTGAAATCCAAGGATTTCCTGCGTGCACAGCCAAGTAGAGTAGCGGACCAGCAAGGTGTAGGTTAAAACAATATTTTATTAGTACAACATGGTACAGGGGACACACACTCTGGACGCGTTTCGGACTGGTATAGTCCTTAGTCATAGAGCTCTATGACTAAGGACTATACCAGTCCGAAACGCGTCAGAGTGTGTGTCCCCTGTACCATGTTGTACTAATAAAATATTGTTTTAACCTACACCTTGCTGGTCCGCTACTCTACTTGGCTGTGCACCGCAGGAATCCTTGGATTTCACTTGCAATTTCAAGAGTTTAAGATCTTTGTTGAACCCAAGTAATCTGTTTTTTTACTAATTTATTTCAAATGAGACAATTTTATGATACTGTTTTCCAAATGTTCCAGGACTTGAATATTTGCTATTAGTTCTAAATTTTTTGATATTACCAAATCCAGTATTGCCCTTCTCCTGGTTGGATCCTCAACAATTTGGGTCATATAATTGTCTTTAAGACCAACAAAAACATGTTTCCTTTTGTTGTAATGCTAATCTCATTGCCCCAGTCTTTGTCTGGATAATTAAAATGACCTATTATGCAATGGGTACTTGCTCGGCCACTCTATGGATCAGTGTGCTCCATATCTTTCGATCACTAACTGCTTCTTTCAATTCTGCTATATTCAGTCCAGTATCTTTCTTTACGCTATCTTGCTGTCGAGTTCTCGGGCGTCCTCTTCCTCTTTTATAACTATAAGTGTGCGTTTCTAACAATGTTTTAAAGACTGCCGATTTATCTTCTACATTTTTCCTTGCAAAACCATCATCCCAATGTATTACATGTAGATTAGTCCTCAGTTTATTCAAATCTGCCATTCAAGAGTTTAAGAACTTTGTTGAACCCAAGTTATCTGTTTTTGATCATTTATTTCAAATGAGACCATGTTATGATCACTGTTACCCAAATGTTCCAGGACTTGAATACTTGCTATTACTTCTACATTGTTTGATATTACCAAATCCAGTATTGCCCTTCTCCTGGTTGGATTCGCAACAATTTGGGTCATATAAGTGTCTTTAAGACCAACAAAAACATGTTTCCTTTTGTTGTAATGCTAATCTCATTGCCCCAGTCTTTGTCTGGATAATTAAAATGACCCATTATGCAATGGGTACAACTCTCGGCCACTCTATGGATCGGTGTGCTCCATGTCTTCCGATCTCTCACCGCTTCTTTCAATTCTGCTATATTCAGTCCAGTATCTTTCTTGATGCTAAATAGCCGTCGAGTTCTTGGGCATCCTCTTCCTCTTTTATAACTATAAATGTGCGTTTTTAACAATGTTTTAAAGACTGCGGATTTATCTTCTATATTTTTCCCTGCAAAAACATCCCAATGTATTTCTTGGAGATTAGTCCTCAGTTTATTAAAATCTGCCTTTCTAAAGTTTAAGATCTTTGTTGAACCCAAGTAATCTGTTTTTTTGATCATTTATATCAAATGAGACCATGTAATGATCACTGTTACCCAAATGTTCCAGGACTTGAATACTTGCTATTACTTCTACATTGTTTGATATTACCAAATCCAGTATTGCCCTTCTCCTGGTTGGATCCTCAACAATTTGGGTCATATAATTGTCTTTAAGACCAAAAAAACATGTTTCCTTTTGTTGTAATGCTAATCTAATTGCCCCAGTCTTTGTCCGGATAATTAAAATTACCTATTATGCAATGGGTACTTGCTCGGCCACTCTATGGATCAGTGTGCTCCATGTCTTCCGATCTCTCACCGCTTCTTTTAATTCTGCTATATTCAGTCCAGTATCTTTCTTGATGCTATCTAGCCATCGAGTTCTTTGGCGGCCTCTTCCTCTTTTATAACTTTAAATGTGCGTTTCTAACAATATTTTAAAGACTGACGATTTATCTTCTACATTTTTCCTTGCAAAACCATCATCCCAATGTATTACATGTAGATTAGTCCTCAGTTTATTAAAATCTGTCTTTCAAGAGTTTAAGATCTTTGTTGAACCCAAGTAATCTGTTTTTTTGATTATTTATTTCAAATGAAACCATGTTATGATCACGGTTACCCAAATGTTCCAGGACTTGAATATTTGCTTTTACTTCTACATTGTTTGATATTACCAAATCCAGTATTGCCCTTCTCCTGGTTGGATCTTCAAAAATTTGGGTCATATAATTGTCTTTAAGACCCCCAATAACCTGTTTCCTTTTGTTGTAATGCTAATCTCATTGCCCCAGTCTATGACTGGATAATTAAAAACACCCATTATGCAATGCGTACAACTCTTGGCCACTCTATGGATCAGTATGCTCCATGTCTTCCGATCTCTCACCGCTTCTTTCAATTCTGCTATATTCAGTCCAGTATCTTTCTTTTTGCTATCTAGCCATTGAGTTCTTGGGCGGCCTCTTCCTCTTTTATAACTATAAATGTGCGTTTCTAACAATGTTTTAAAGACTGACGATTTATCTTCTACATTTCCCCCCGCAAAAACATCATCCCAATGTATTACTTGTAGATTAGTCCTCAGTTTATTCAAATCTGCCTTTCTAAAGTTTAAGATCTTTGTTGAACCCAAGTAATCTGTTTTTTTGATCATTTATTTCAAATGAGACCATGTTATGATCACGGTTACCCAAATGTTCCAGGACTTGAATATTTGCTTTTACTTCTACATTGTTTGATATTACCAAATCCAGTATTGCCCTTCTCCTGTTTGGATCCTCAAAAATTTGGGTCATATAATTGTCTTTAAGACCCCCAATAACCTGTTTCCTTTTGTTGTAATGCTAATTTCATTGCCCCAGTCTATGACTGGATAAGTAAAATCACCCATTATGCAATGTGTACAACTCTTGGCCACTCTATGGATCAGTATGCTCCATGTCTTCCGATCTCTCACCGCTTCTTTCAATTCTGCTATATTCAGTCCAGTATCTTTCTTTTTGCTATCTAAACATCGAGTTCTTGGGCGGCCTTTCTTCTTTTAGTACTGTAACCCTTCTATGGTACCCCACCCGACATGAGATTGGGGGGTACACTCCTTCTGGGCACTTTGTCGTTGTCTGGGTGCTGAGACCTGCTGGTAAACAGGAGGGCTGAGTGCTCCGCGGTATTGTGGGGAGAACCCAGGACAGAGACAGGAGGTGTGGATTGGGACAGGTTACCTTGTTCTCTCATGGTTTTCAGTGCCTCCAGCCAGCAGGGATCCCCTGGGGTCTCCAGAGGACAGACTCCCACTGACACTCAATTCTCCATACACAGGAAGAGTGACACACACAGCAGCCTCTTTTCTCTTGGTTTTTCAGCATGGATGTGCAGACAGCAGACAGCATACAGCATGGTGTAATCTATGCCCTTTTGCTCAAGGCAGCTTAAACCGACCCCCCCCACTCCTTGCCCAGGTGGGGCAAGAGGGGGAGACCTTTTCTTGGCTTCTGATCTCTCTCAGCTCTTTCTCTAGACTAACTGATCACTAACTGAATTTGGTAATATGTCTCAATTTGAATATCCTCAGGGAGTGTCTCTAGCTTTGAATCATTACAACTGAAAGCTGGATACCGATTGGCTCACACACACATCATGGGGTGTTCCAACCCCTATCCACCCTTTGGATTAACACATTCAAATGTTGCTTATGCCTGCCCCTGAATATATATGTTGTGCGGTATATTGGTGCATCACCACAAAGAGCTCAGTTAACATAAATTCCATATATGAATCCAGAGTCCAGGACCTTGAGAAAGTCCTGAGGGATGAAACGCGTAGGTGCGTGGTCCTATTTTTGTGCCTCTACTGACCATTAAAGACTTGTTTATATTTTATCCCCGTTTGGAGTTGCCCTTATTTTTTGCGTCTGACTCGCTGTGAGCTGTGCTCCTCTTCACCTCTACTGTTCTGCACCTGAATATTGCTACATACTCAAAGCTGAAATGCAAAACAGACCAACTGAAGGAATTAACCTTTCCACTGCCTGCTCTAACAGGACTGACAGAGGAAAGGCCCAGAAGAATACATAGCTGCCGAAGGCCAGGCTATACTGCACCGACACACTTTATTCGAGCAAATACCCAGTATGTACCTGGCAGATACCTGGAATGCGCCGCTCCTCACCTCTGACAAGCCCCGTTGTGTTTGCCTTCCCAGCCTGGGTTCATACCTGGCTGACGGGCGGCTGATCTGTTAAATGATAATGATTAGGATTTAATAGGCTGCAATGCTTCGCGTGTCTACCAGATGGCAAAAATTCATGAATTGTAATGCAGTATATATATATATATACTGTGCAGTATTGCAGCGAGCGGGAATAAAATGCTTCAATCCCTGCCTGGAAAATAACCCAATGCACTCGGGCAGAAAACAATCACAAACCTCAATACACCCGGGTATACCCGAATTCGTGGGACTAGCCGAGCTCGAATAAAGTGTGTCGCCAGTGTATACTCCCTCTGGTAAAACTTCAACCGTCCCGGCTTGGACTACAGTAGGTAGAACCCTTACCATACTGTGCAACACCTGTGAGTTTACATGAGCTGAAATGCATTACCTCCTATACATTCCAGCATAACAACGGCATACACTGCATTACACAGATACATTGCAATACAGGACTGAATAGAACCATTTCTACTACAACAGCAGTAATTTAAGCATTAATAGTAATGAGCAGGGTAAGGCTTCCTGAGCATTCTACCAGTGTCATCAGGTACCTTTACTGAATAGCACTTTCGTGTCCCATACTCAGAAATATGTTCCACTCGGTCTATGTGAATATTTCTCCCAACCATCCATAATTTTAGTAATTGGGGAGCTCTATCTATGTCCACATAGGAGGAATCTTTAGCAGTAAGTGCCAGATGGGCCAGAATGGCTTCCTTCTCACACTCTAATCGGTGAACCTCAACACTTCTCATCAGCTTTTCAGGGAGTTATGGGAACTCATATCCCATCTTTCTAAATCTATGAACAATTACACGGGCTGCTCTGCTAAACTTCACTAAGCTGCGGTCAGTAGCAGTACCCGGCAGCACCCAACGTATAGCACCTTCCCATACAGGGGTCCCTTCTGCCTCCTCTCAGACGGGAGACAAAACATTTTCAGATTACATTGAACTACTCCCCTCATCATCACAATCCCCCCAATGCACAGAGCCTTCCAATTGCATTTCAGGCATAATAGACATAACATCACATTGTTCATAGGGAGCCACGGGGCTTCCGGGAGAAGAGGGCCTGGGGGTCAAGGGTCACACCTTGGGACTGGTTATGGATGGGGATTGCAGGGCAGAAAGGGCAGATGACTCAGGGACTGGGGCCTCTGGTGACAAGGGGCCAACACAAAAGTCTCTAGAGGACACGTTCAGGGAACTCTCCCCGGGAGGAGCAATGGCACAGTCCTGGGTCAAGTTCAATTTGCCCCTTCCTCTGCTCATACAGCAGCGGGCTTCAGCCAGCGCCTCGACCTAAAGGGCCTCCCGGGACTTCTTCCACTCCCTGCATATCAGGAGGAAAGGTTCAACCGGAAGGGTAGTACTCACCGGAGCGGCCTGTATCTTGCTTGAGCTCACCTGGCTGGGCGACTCGGCAGCCATCTTAGATCCCGGTGGTGGCGTATCAACAGTGGATTCGAGGCAGTCATCAGCGGTGGTGCCGGCCGGCACTTCTCCCATCAGTGGACTCTGCAACATCATCTCATCATAATGGCGTTCCGCAGCCCGCATGTACGAGAGTGCGCGAGCACGGGCCTCGCACACCTCCTGTTGGCGCCGCAGATACAGCTCCGCAGCTTTCTCGGGGCGAGATCCCAGCGGGGATCCGTAGACAGGACACGCAGCTCACCGCCATCTGTAGCAGCAGGGCGGATCCCAGCAGCATCGGGTATGTTGGAGGCATAGGCCGATAACTCTGTGGTGTAGCACCCATGCTGGCAGCGTGGATCAGACGGAAGGCACCAGCAACAGTTACTGGAACCTACAGCTCCACAGCATACTCGGGTACGGTGGAGGTAATGGTAGAGACCTCAGTGATGTCATCAGCCTCTGTAGTTGCTGACAGGCTTCTCAGCACACAGGCCCATTCTCTCATAGTGGAGCAAGCAAGGCAGCCTGGCAGACACAACCACCAGTGTTTGAAGTGGAAGTGCATCTGCTCCTCACTTCCTGTAGCTCTGTGGAACACACTTAGCTCCTCCCCCTGGTAGATAGGATAGTCCAATCAGGAGCAAGCAAAGGGGGAAGGGTTTGAACAGTTCCCGCATTTTCTTGCAAGCTGAAGAGCAGCACATGCTTGCAAAATGCAGAAATCCTTGCAGAACAGCACATGGCTTCACTGGTAAGGCGGGAAGTGCCACTTTGAACACAAAGAGAGTCCATGCGGCCCCCAGAGGAGCTGGAGCCGCCATTTTGAGAGCACAAAATACATGACATCACTGTAGGAGCAGGAAATGCCAGATTGAACATAGTCCAGCACAGCCCCGTTTCTGGATACCAGGAGCCCAAAGGGGAAAATCCAACGATGTTTAACCCCTTCGTCCCTGAGGATCTTGGTAATTGGGGTAAGTTGTTTTCTTTTTAGCAACGTGGTGGGGGAGATGTCCTGGAAGACCTGGATTTTGTGTGTCTCAAAGGCAGGATTATTTCGTGTCATTTGGCAGAATAGTTCTTTTATTTTAAAGTAATGGAAGCGGGCGATAATATCCCGCGGGGGGTCTCCCTGCTGTGGCCTGGATCTCAGGGCTCTGTGACACCGGTCCAGATGCAGCTCCTGGGTTCTTTGTTGAACACAAGTAATCTGTTTTTTTGATAATTTTTTTCAAATGAGAACATGTTATGATCACGGTTACCCAAATATTCCAGAACTTGAATATTTGCTTTTACTTCTACATTGTTTGATATTACCAAATCCAGTATTGCCCTTCTCCTGGTTGGATCCTCAACAATATGGGTCATATAATTGTCTTTAAGACCCCCAGAAACCTGTTTCCTTTTGTTGTAATGCTAATCTCATTTACCCAGTCTATGTCTGGATAATTAAAATCACCCATTATGCAATGGGTACAACTCTCGGCCACTCTATGGATCAGTGTGCTCCTTGTCTTCCGATGTCTCACTGCTTCTTTTATTTCTGCTATATTCAGTCCGGTATCTTTCTTGATGCTATCTAGCCATCGAGTTCTTGGGCGGCCTCTTCCTCTTTTATAACTTTAAATATGCGTTTCTAACAATATTTTAAAGACTGACGATTTATCTTCTACATTATTCCCTTCAAAACATCATCGCAATGTATTACTTGTAGATTAGTCCTCAGTTTATTAAAATCTGCCTTTCAAGAGTTTTAGATCTTTGTTGAACACAAGTAATCTGTTTTTTTGATAATTTTTTTCAAATGAGAACATGTTATGATCACGGTTACCCAAATATTCCAGAACTTGAATATTTGCTTTTACTTCTACATTGTTTGATATTACCAAATCCAGTATTGCCCTTCTCCTGGTTGGATCCTCAACAATATGGGTCATATAATTGTCTTTCTTTTTCCTGTTGCCTCTTTTCCTAATTGCCTCTTTTATTTCTTTCATCTCATTTTTCTTTCGCCTTTTTCTTTCACCTTTTTTTTTCCAGTTACCTTTTTTCTATTGTTTCTTTCGCCTTTTTTCCTATTGCCTTTTTTCCCCTTTCGTTTCTTTCATTTCTTTTCCTTTTGCCTTTCGCCTTTTTTTTCTGTTGCCTCTATTCCTAATTACCTCTTTAATTTCTTTCGCCTCCTGTTTTTTCCACTTCTTTCGCCTGTTATTTTCTTTTGTTTATCTTTTTTTTGCCTCTTTTCTTTCGCCTCTTTTTTTCCTGTCGCGTCATTTTTTTCTGTTGCCTCTTTTCTTAATTGCCTCTTTTTTTCATTAGTTTCCTTCACCTCTTTTCCTTCTTCCTCTATTTTTCTGTTTCTTTTGCCTCTTTTCTTTCGCTTCCTTTTTTCTTTCACTTATTTTCTTTTGTTTCTTTCTCTTTTTTCTTTCGCCTAATTTTTCTTTTGTTTTTTTCACCTTTTTCTCTTTTGTCTCTTTCTATTGCTTTTTTTTCTTTTTGTTTCCTTTGCTTCTTTTTTCTTTTGCCTCTTTTCTTCTTTCGTTTCTTTGGCCTCCTTTTTTCTTTTGCCTTTTCTTTCACCTCTGTTTCTCCTGTCGCCTTTTTTTTCCGCCACTTTTTTCTTTTGTTTCTTCTGCTTCTTTTCTTTCGCCTCTTTTTCTTATTGCCTCTTTTTTCCCCCTTTCTCCTCTTTTTTTCTTTCATTTCTTTCATCTCTTGTTTTCTTTTGCCTTTTTCTCTTTTTCCTTTTTTATTCTATCGCCTTTTTTTTCTTTAGTTTCTTTCGCCTATTATTTTTTTTTGTTTCTTTGACCTCCTTTTTTCTTTTGTCTTTTTCTTTCGTTTCTTTTTTTCTACGGTCACCTTTTTCTTTCGCCTCCTTTTCATTCGCCTCTTTTTTTTCTGTTGCCTTTCTTTAGTTTCTTTTGCCTTATTTGCCTCTTTTTTGCCTGTTTCTTTTGCCTCTTTTTCTTTCCCTTTTTTTCCCTGTCACTTCTTTTTTTCTTTCGCCTCTTTTTCTAAGTACCTCTTTTTTCCCCTTTCGCCTCTTATTTTTTTTCATTTCTTTCGCCTCTTTTCTTTTGTTTCTCTTTTTTTTCTTTCACCTCTTTTTTTGCCTCTTTTTTCTTTCATTTCTTTCCCCTTTTTCTCTTTTGTCTCTTTCTTTCTATTGCCTACTGCTATTCAATTTTTTTTCTTTTGTTTCTTTTGCTTCTTTTTTCTTTTGCCTTTTCTTTCACCTCTGTTTCTCCTGTCGCCTTTTTCTTTCACCACTTTTTTCTTTTGTTTCTTTCGCCTCCTTTTCTTTTGCCTTTTTTTTCTTTCGCCCATTTTTTTAATTGCCTCTTTTTTTTCCCTTTCGCCTCTTTTTTTCTTTTGTTTCTCTCTTTTTTCTTTTGCCTTTTTCTCTTTTTCTTCTTTTCTTTTGCCTTTTTCTCTTTTGGTAAAAGAGTTGGGATGCTCAAACCCGCAGCAACTCCATCCAATAATATGAATACTATTAACCCTGGAGATACCAGTGGGAGTGGGCAGGCAAATAAAGACTTGTAGGTATCACAGTGACAACAGTCAGACCCAACTAAATCAGTCTAAACCAATAGGCCCTACTCACGTCACCTCCAGGGTTCCTCTGCCGGCGTGCAAGCCAAGAAGGATCCAGAATCCAGAGACATCTAGTAGAAAAAACGAATGGCGCACAGCCAGGGAGCCAGGTGTGGAATAAAAAAGTTTTTCTTTATTGCAGCATGGTGAGAGACAAATTCACCCCCTTGGGGGACACAGACAGGAACCCCCTACGCGTTTCGGACCAACGGGTCCTTTATCAAGGAGTATGCTTTTTCTCTTTTGCCTCTTTTATTCTATTGCCTTTTTTTTCTTTAGTTTCTTTTGCCTCTTTTCTTTTTTCGTTTCTTTGGCCTCCTTTTTGCTTTTTCCTTTTCTTTCGATTCTCTTTTTTTCCTGTCGCCTTTTTCTTTAGCCGCTTTTCATTCGCCTCTTTTATTCTATTGCCTTTCTTTAGTTATTTTTGTCTCTTTCGCCTCCTTTTTTGTCTCGTTTCTTTTGTCTCTTTTTCTTTCGCCTCTTTTTCTAATTGTCACTTTGTTTCCATTTTGCCTCTTATTTTCTTTAATTTATTTCGCCTCTTTTCTTTTGTTTCTTTCTCTTTTTTTTTCATTTGCATCTTTTTTTTGGGCTTCTTTTTTCTTTCATTTGTCTCGCCTCTGTTTTTCGGTTTGCCTCTTTCTTTCGCCTCTTTTTCTAACGCGTCTTTTTTTCTGTTGCCTCTTTCTCTTATTATTTTCTTTTGTTTCTCTTTTTTTTTTTGCTTTTTTTCTTTCGCCTTTTTTTTTTGCTTCTTTTTTCTTTTGTTTCTTTTGCCTCTTTTTTTCGCCTTTTTCTCTTGCTTCATTTTTTCTGTTACCTTTTTTTTCCTTCGTCCTCTTTGTACTGTCGCCCTTTTTCTTCCGCCTTTTTTTCATTTGTCTCATTTTTTTTATTGCTTTTTTTTTAGTTTCTTTTGCCTCTTTTTCTGATGCCTCTTTTTTTCCTGCCGCGTCTTTTTTTCCTGACGCCTCCTTTCCTAATTGCCTCTTTCTTTCTTTTCTTTCGCCTCTTTTTTTCTTTTGTTTCTTTCGCCTCCTTTTGCTTCTTTTTCTTTCACCTCTTTTTGTTGCCTTTTTTTCTTTTCTTTCGCCTCTTTTTTCCGCCTTTTTCTCTTTCTCCTTTTTTTCTTTTGCCTTTTTATTCTATCGTTTCTTTTGTGTCTTTTTTTCTTTTTCGTTTCTTTTGCCTCTTTTCTTCTTTCATTTCTTTGGCCTCCTTTTTTCTGTCGCCTCTTTAACCTTTTTTTCGGTCGCCTTTTCTTTTGCCTCTTTCTTTAGTTTCTGTCATCTCTTTTTCTTTCACCTTTTTCTCTATTGCCACATTTTTTCTTGTCCATCCATGGACAATAGCGTGGGCCCGTGGGCCCTACCCAGCGCTCCGGAAGACCGAGTGGTCCAGTACCTGAGACGGTGTCAGCCACGATGCCCCATGCTGTTTCCGGGACTGGAACCCTTAATAGCCAATCTCCAGGGTAAGCGGACTGCCCAGGGAGAGTTGGGTGTGCTTCCCCTGGTGGCACGGGAGTGGGAGAGCTCCACGCCAATTACCGCCAGGGAACATGGGGCGTCCCGACGTTGATCCCCTGAGGAAGTGCCGTTCTCTTTTTTAAAGATGACACACGCAGCCAAGATGGTCGCTATGTGACTGACTTCTGATCTAGCCCACCTGTGGAGAAAATAACTCCTACCTGCAACTTGCGTCGGAGTCCAGATCTTGAGATGTACCTTCGGCAGGCCATGGTATGTCCGGAGCCCCGGAGAAGTCCCACACCAGTGGTGGATCCCATCGGAGAGAAATACATGCCTACGGTGGACCTGAAGGAGCTTGCAGACATCCCTGACCTTTGGAGTGGTGAGACCCCATCCACTTACTTCCTCCAGGCTCCGGCTGCGAGGTACTGAGTGGTCGGGGCCTTGTTCGGAGCGAAGAGCGGTGATGCATTTCCGGCGCTGCCAGATGTGATGTCACTTTTGGAAATACCTGCCTCTAGCAGGATACCTGTGGCTAGATCCCCTTGGTCCTTAATGTCATTTAGAGGGTCCTCGTTGTCAAATGGGCACTAGGTCCAGTATACCTAAGCCAGTAGATCTTTCCAGGGAACCTCTTAGATGGTGGGACCCTATGTTTCAAGGCTATGCTGCCAGCATAAATAGGATCAGGTTCCTTCTAGTTGACAGACCATTGTAGATCATTAGTGGGAAGAAGGTCAATATTCCCAAGAGGATACTGCTGAAGCCATCTGCAAAACGGTAGAAGAAATTCGCTTGGGGGTAGTTTCATCAAAAGGACCTGCTATTCTCTACCGAGAGTTGGCTCTTCAGGAGCCTCAATTTTGGGTTTTGCCTGGCCAGGCTGGTACCCATACATTTTCAAAAATTAGCAGGGCTGATGGAGCCATTATCCACCGCTACAGACAGTCCCATGGGTACGAGTTTCCATATGTGCCGGAACCCATTATGCAAGAGATCAAGGACAATAGGTCTGAATGGCTAAACCGAGTGGTATTAGAGTACTTACTTAAACAGGAGTTTATTAATGAGTCCAGGGTCTCCACTATTATGAGAAAGTGGAGTGTGGGCATGAGTATTTTTAAAGATCAGGTAGGACTCCGCCAGGTGCCTGGTCCCCCTAAAATATACTTTGTGTGGACCAAAGATTTTGATGGGCGGGTGCTTAAGAAGCCTGACCCCAAGTTTTATAAGTACAAAATATAGATTCCTTCCCGTTGGAAGTGGTACCCGTGTTTTTCTCATCGCTGTAAACAGCGGATAAACTTGCACTATTGATGTCTGCTTTACATTGTAGTGTTAGGAAGAGAGTAGGAGATCGGAAACCATAGAGAATAGAAATAAAATAAAAAGAAATATACAAATCAGAAGTGGAGAGATCTGCTCCCGCATGCAGACTCGTGCTTTTCACGGGATGACAAGAAGACATCCCTCCTGGGTGAGCGAACCCTCTCCCCCTGGACGAGCAGAGTTGGAGTGGGAGCTCCTGACACAGACCCGACCCAGCCTCATAGCAAAACAGCCGCCGTCGGCCAGTTAGGCAGCTGTGGAAGTAGTGGAGCAGCCGTCCGGCACCTGTAGAGGAGAGTCTGCTCACAGACAGGGGAGAAGAAGGACCTCGAGATCGGACGTGACTGAAGAGAGTCAGAGCGGACCCCTGCGGATATCGGGTAGAGGCGCTGCTGAGATGAGGAAGCCAAGGGAGAAGCGGGGCAGCCAACGTGTTTTTGTCCCTGATCCCTGCAGCTGAGCTGCCGTGGGGAACAAATGATCCCGAGACCACAAGCTGAATCACCTGTCGAGGAGGGGGGACCCTGTGGCAGAATTTCCTGATGTGGGGTGCAGATAAACAAGAGAGGAGGCGACACTAGGCAACTAGGAGGCTGGGGAGAAAGGTCCTGTAATGTGCTGCGGGAAGCTGAAGGGGATTGTAAAGCGAGAAGCCCCCCCACCCAGCTGAAATACTTGAGAATAGGTAAATACTGTATACAAAAACTCCAAAACTACCTGTCTGAAACAAGATGGCCACCGTCGGCCTGTAAGATAGAGAAAAGGCTACATCCCCAATAGAACCCGACGCCAGGTTGGGAAGACCCCGTAGCTGGGCTGGTGCCGGAGACAGCGTGGGAGCACTGACCGTACACTTGGTGGTAACACCAAACGCACAAACATAGGAACACCTGTTAAAACCTGTTGACTGTTGAATATAGTCTATAGATTATAGATGACTGAAATCCAAAATTCTATTACGCAGTAGTAGCATGTGGAGGGGGAGCGCAGGCACGATGCGAGGATGCGCGGTGGTGGCTTAGGACTACTCGGTTCCCGGGAGGCCCACAAGAATGACTAAATAAGATGGAAAGTCCTTAAATCAAACCAAAAATACAAAGCTATTTTAGCAATACAGTCAGCGCCCACAACCATGGCCCCAAAAGTAATGAAAAATATTGGTCATCAAGATGTCCCAGAAATAAACGCGAGACTGCACGAGCACAACAAGATTGCGGCTCTCTGCCTGCTCAGCTGGAATCAGACATGGTAGAAGACTTAGACTCGCAGATTTGTACAAAAAGGACATACAACAACTATATAAAACATAACAAACATCTTTCAGCTGGTGTTCCAAAAAGTTGTGAAAGAACCGAGAAGGGATATCGAACAGCTAGAGGAGCATAACAATAATATGGAGATGTATATGATAACAATAATATGGAGATGCATACAGTATGATGGAGGCTGTGGCCGCGCAGGAAGATGTTACCCAACAATTAATCAGAGTTAAGGAGAAGGTGGAAGAATTTGTAGAACATCAAGATAATAGATCGTGTAGAAACAATCTACATCTGTGGGGAATACCAGAGTCCATAACAGATCTCACGGAATACCTGGCCCATCTCTTCCTAATGCTGTGTACTGATACCCCCCAACCATGACTGCTTCTCGATCGGGTGCATAGAGCCCTACATCCAAGACTGCTCAACCCTGATGTCCCAAGAGATATAATCCTTAGACTGCACTACTTTTATGTAAAAGAAAACATCATGACTGCAGCTAGAAACCGAGCGTCAAAAGAAATGGAAGGCAGAAAGATTAAAATTTTGTGGATCTATCTCCAATAACTCTACAGAGACGCAAAAACCTCAAGGCCGTTACAGAAACCTTACATGAACACACTTGAAATACAAATGGGGTTTTACGTTCCGTCTCATTGCGCTTAAAAATGGACAGCAATATACTATAAATGAAATGGCGGAGGCGTACCGACTAATGCAAAATATAGCTAGGTATCCAGACAAAAATCTTTTTTGTCAGCCCTCAGATGATTCTACAGAAGAAAGAACAAATCAGGCACCATGGACAAAAGTGGGTTCAAAAAGCAGAACGCCATGGCCATAAACACGCTTCAAATTAACATTTGATACATATTTGCTCCATATTGTTGAGGACTGAGAGTCAATGAAATCACACTCCCAAAGACCATATACCAGTACTGGAGGTGGGTGGCTGGAAGAGGATGAGTTTGTTGAGAAGATCAAGGTCACTCTGCCTGCCGAATTGTTCAGTAATGCTGGCCAGGATGGTGATCATCTGCTAACCAGAGTAAGACAACAGTCTGCTTTATGTTATACAGGTTTTCAGTTAGTTTACGTAATAGATTGTAGAAAGGTTGATGTTTGATGTTTTAGTAGATATAAAACTATGGGGTGCAGATAAATGTAGAATCAAATTAGTAAAACTGTACAGCTCAGGCCGTGTTGTTTTTCAACGTTGGTGGCTGAGATGCGCAAAGGTGGCGGAAATGACCATATGTTCCTACAAATGTTGGCCCGCTCCACACATAAGGTAAAAGTGGTGCGGTAAGCTTCCCTCCTCCAAGACTGGAGATATCATAAATCGAATCAAGCAACTGTCACTTGTTCCTTGGCGTTGCAGAGGTTTGGTTGTTTGAACCTTTGCTCCTCATCCTCCTCGGTTGGTGGTGGTTTTTGCTTGTGTTTTGATCTTCCCGCCTGCGATGGGCACCCCCCTCCCCCCCGGTGATTTTTCCATCCCGGGGCTCTGCTTAGGCAGTGGTTGCTCGGGCGGTGGGGGGGGCTGTGTGGTCTCACCGGGCAGGATGGGACATGGCTGCCCCCGTCCTACGTCTGCGGTTGGGGTGTCGTGCGGGCGATTGGGGGTGGTGGGGAAGGGAGAGGCGCCAGGTGTTTCGGCGCCACTGCCCGTTTATACACGGTTTTCTCTCCTTTGGGTAATGTAATTGGGGTCGGTTTGTTTACTGTCGGCGGGGTGGGTCCCCTCCCGGTGGGTCCCCTCCCCAGATTCTCGTTGTCTGGGCGGGCTCGAGCGGGTGATGCTGGCACGGGTGGGGGGAGTGGGGTGATCCCCCTTGCGGCACCGCTTTCCACCCCCACCCCCTCGCCGTTGGCTGCAAGTGGTAAAGCCAGGGGGAGAGTGTCGGGGGAACTGACCGGGGTTGGGGGTGCGCGGGTCTCCTGATTGGCACCGCCTCCTACGGTTGGTGTCAACGACAGGGGGAGAGTGTCGTGAACTGGCCGGCATTGGAAGCGGGGCGTGGGACTCCTGCGCGGTGCCGCCTTATGCGGTTAGCACCAGAGAGAGTGTGTCGGGGGAACTGGCAGACAGGGGAGTCAGGCGAGCATGGGAATCCCGCTTTGTGCCACCCCCTGTGGGTCACGCCTCTCTCCTCTGGGGGTACATGTGGTTCCCAGGAGGGGGTATTAGCAGAGCTATAGTATGGGTTGTGATTGGTTGTTGGTATTAAGTGGTCACGTTCTGCCCTGCGGTGGCTTGGTGCCAGGAGGAGAAAGTTTGTGGGAGGAGCCGGATATGTGCAAGCAGAGGAGGCGGGCGAGTGTGACTCCACCTCTTCGGGAGTATGGGCCGATTGCCTCCTTATATTAAAAAAAAAATGGTGCTGGTTTTTTGAGTGTTAAATTTATTGAGTGGGATAATGGGTTTAACGAACTCTTTAATGGTGGCCAGGACAAAAAGTCATTTCTGCGATATGGGGCAGCCGAAAAGGGGCATAGCATATGTGTGGCTACTGGGAACCAATCCCTGGTTGTTTCGTGACGCAAGCGACTCCATTCCTCCACTTTTGTAAAAAAAAAAAGGACAGCAATGCATGGGTGGCCGTAAAGGCAAAAAGGGGAGGGAGGTTGGGGTGTTAGGCCTCTCGGCGTACAGGCATTAACGTGGGATTTTGTGTTTTTGCAGTCAATGAGCGGTACTAGCAGCAATTCAAGGGAGCATTTTTTTGTGGAAAGATTGGCCTGACAAGAGTTCACGAGTAATGTCGCTGGTTGGAATTAGGTGGTCAAGTAACTAACATATTAAACAAGTATTTGATTAGCCATTGGCTAACATACAGCGATAGGAGTGATGTCCTTTCAGGTCAGCACAATGCAGCTTTTGGCGGAGGCGCACAACCATGAAGAAGGATGGTTTCAGGAGCAGATGTGTGCATTAGTGCTGAAAACTGGGAGCGATCAATGAGCTTTTGGCAGTCGTGGAAGTACGAGCGGGCAGGGCGGTTCCCATGCTACCTGCGCCGAGGTGTGGCCATCATCAAGTGATGAAGGGGGGGTCCTATTAACGGAGCACGAGATGCGTTGGTGGTGCAAAAGGGTATGTTATGGTGGAGTTTAAAAAAATAAATAAAAAAAATTCAAGCCAAGCTGGATAAAGGCTGGGAATTTTGGGATGAGTTTGGAGGGCAGGCGAGCGGAAGGCGGCAAGGGGTCCCCACTCCCTCATAAAAAAATGGGATGGGAAGGGGCCGTCATGCTCGTTTGTATGGGGTGGGGTGATTTGGAATAATCCTTGAAGGTGAATGAAAGACTGAGATTTGTTTTAAAAAACAAAATATATATATAAAAGAAAGCCCGTCGGAGGCGCATGCGCGACGGGTACGGAGATGGAGGCATAAACTGAGTGCTCCGCTACCCGCCGGCGAAATAAGCTATAATTACAGTCTAAATTTAACACAGCTGACTATAAAATATAGCCAACGGCCCAACTAAGCTTACAGCACAGACAAGGATGGCGACAAGAAGCAAGAAAAGTAAACAAAAGGTGGATGTACGCTCATACTTTACTGGGGCTAAAAAGACCCGGGAGGTAGAGAATATGGCGGTCTTGGACTCGAACTCCACGCCAGAGATGGAAGGGGCTGCAGAGGAACAAACAGGGTCGATCAAACGAGAGATAGCCCAACTTCTCTCTGATCTGAAGATCTTTTTTCGAGGTGAAGTAGAAAACCTACGAAAGGACATTTTAAGCATTGGCACTCGCACCAATGACCTGGAGGAAAAGATGGAAGCAACCACGAAGTGCCAGAGGGAGGCCAGTACCCGGATCAGCACGCTCAAGAGAAAGGTAGCCGAGCTTGAGGAAAGGCATGAAGACAGCGATAACCGGGACCGGCGCAATAATTCGCGTATAAGGGGGATCCCAGAAGAAATACAAGACCCAGAAACAATGCTCAGCCGCTGGATGACCTCCATCATGCCGGGAAAAACAGAAGCTGAACTGGTCATGGATCGGTGCTATCGAGCTCTGCGGGTCCGGCCACTGCCTAATAACCCCCCACACGAAGTGATTCTCCGCCTCCATCACTACACTACTAAGGAGGAGATCTGTAAGATCACCAGAGCTACTCCGCTGGTGGCGTTTGAGGGGGTGGACATGGCCATATTCCAGGACATTTCCCCGATAACCCTGGAGAGACGGAGAGCCCTTCAGCCTATAACTAGACTGCTGAGAGATAAGGATATTAGGTACAGATGGGCCTTTCCGTTTGCTCTGGTGGTCGTGCGTATGGTCGAACGCACGCTCTCAAGCACCTGGCAGAGGGGACAGCATTCCTGAAGAAATTGGGTCTGCCTGACATACTCACTTTTCCGGAGGCTACGGACGCATGTCCGTCCCAGCCGGGGGAGTGGGAACCTCGAGACCCAATTGAGGCTTAAGGGGTCAGCTCCCCAAATACCAGACATTAAAAGTTACCAAAACCAACTATGCCCCCGTTTGAATGTTATCCCAGTTCTAAGTGTCACTGCAGTCAGGGTTCCCACCTCCCTGCTGACCGGGACAGGTCCCATGGAAATCGATACAGCTGGGACTGAAAACAGGCAAATATAACTTACTAAAATGGTGGTGCGGCATGCTTCGCAGGACGAAACGGTGAAGGCGCACAGAAGAAGAATGGCGGAGGTCATTTGGGTGCGAAGTTGTGGTGCTCCAGCCGGGTCCGCCCTCTAGATACTCCCACTGCTGCTCGCGGGCGGATGTACAGTCTCATCCAGGATGACGTCAGAGGGAGGGTCCCCTCGAAGCTTTTTTGGAGAGGAAATGACGCATGCGGGGGTGACAGATGCATACCGGAAGGAGAATACTGGGGCAGAGGGAGCTCTCCGGGGGGGGTGCGCGAATTCCTCTGCCGGAGAGAGGGGGAAGAGGGGAGGTCAAAGGGGTGGCAGGGATTTCGGAGAGGAGAGGGAAAGTTGCCTGCTGATCTCCGAGAGAGGCCTCAGACTTGGACCTGGCCTTTTCACCCAACCACGCCAACTGGAAGCGGGTAGTAAGGGATGAATTAGGTTTACAGCAGGGAGAGTGGAAGATGGGGTTAGCGATGAGTTAATTTGTTAGGGGCGGGAGACCCAGACCTCACACGTAGGGGGAGATACAGCATACCCTATGGTGATTAAGGATGCACGGTTGGTATTATGTTACTTTATTTTATTTATTTTATTTCATTAGGTTAGATAAGGCAAATTAGATAAAACAGTTCATAAGTCAGTTGAGTTGAGCTGTTAAAGCTAGTTCATTAGTCAGTTGAGTTAAGATTGTTAGATTTTATTGATAGTTATTTTATACATAATGTTTGCACAGCCGGCGGGTGGGAGACTGCCCTCAATCCCGCCTGTAGGCATGTGCCTTTGGGGCTGGGCTGGGGACTTAAACCACAGTCCAGTCAAAGACCCAGGGAATCGTGAGCCAGGAGAAGGCCCACGAGCCTTGACAGGAGGGAGGGAGAGTCCAGGGCAAGGGCGATATGCCCGGGCATCAAACCATAGGTCTGTGAGGTTTTGTGCGTTTGTGTCAAGTTGATTTGTTATCCTTGTCATCCCCCTATGTGTATCCCGTTCCCCTCCCCAGAATCCCCCAGAGGAAGTGCTGAGACAAAATGGAGACAGTGCAGCCGATCCTGGTGCCATAGGTGGCAACGAAGTCCGGGTAGGAAATGTTTATACTGTTCACGCAGAGGTTTACTACACACAGACACATGGCGCTGACGTTCATCTCATAAAAAATGTTAAAGGGTTCAATAGCCCGCAGAAGCGTAGAGTTGCCTTTGCAGAGTTCAAACGCAGAAAGGCCGATGTCCTCTTCCTCCAGGAGACTCACTTTAGCTCAAACAAAAGCCCAGGTTTCATAGACAAAAATTATAGGCAGTTCTATCTCGCATCAGCTAAAGAAAAGAAAAAAGGGTAGCCATCCTACTTAACAATAGAGTCCCTTTTGAGGTAGAAAAGACAAAGCGTGATTCTGAAGGTAGATATCTTATCCTCGTGGGACTGCTGCAGCAGTGTAGAGTGACCTTAGCATGCGTCTACGCCTCCTGTGAGAAAGATCCCCAGTTCTTTGACTCATTTTTCCTAACGCTTCAGCGTTGGGCAGTGGGAAATATAATTGTTGCGGGGGATTTCAATAAAGTCATGGACCCCCGAATAGACAGATCCCCAAAGCAATGGAGAGAAAAACAAGCGGGTGCTACAGCTCTGCTGGAAGGGTTGAGGAGAGGGTGTCTTGTGGACATCTGGAGGGAACAACACCCTGGCGAGCGCAGTTTCTCATTCTACTCACATCCTCATACCAGTTACAGTAGGATTGACCACTTCTTTGTGTCAGGCAGAATGGTCCCACAAATATCCGACACTATAATTCATGATATTTCATGGTTGGACCATGCATCAATAGAGCTAAGATGCACACAAATTAGGCCGGTTAGCCCGGGAGCAAACTGGAAACTTAATGAATCCCTGATTAAGATACCAGAACTAGCACAGTCGGTCAAGGAAGAGATTAAGCAGTTTTTTCAAATGATTACGGGCAGTGTGGAATCCCACACCACGCTGTGGGAGGCTCACAAAGCCACAATGCGAGGTGTACTGATCAGTCTAGCAGCTAGACGGAAGAAACAAAGGGAAGCCAAATTGGCACAGTTATATAAGAGGTTACATGAGCTCTCTACACTCCATAGCCGATCAGGTAGAGGGGACACTTTAAAGGACCTGAAGGACATAAGGATTGAGCTTAACCTCCTCCTCACATCCCAGGCCGAAAAAGACCTGAGCTGGACAAAGAGGAAATTCTTTGAGAAAGCCAACAAGCCGGACACCATGCTAGCTAACAGAATCCGAAATAGGCAACCAAGTTATAATATTCAGGCAATCGGGACTAAAACAGGAGAAATATCCTCCAATCCCAAACGCATAGTGGAAGAGTTTAAACTTTATCACGAACAGTTATACAATGGGGAGAAGGTATTTCACAACCCAAAGACGAGTGATATATTACAGACATTCCTGAGGGATGCGGCATTGCCAAGGCTGAACAGGCTGGAGTGCGAGGCAATACAGACAGACTTTACACTAGAGGAACTAACAGGGGTCGTTAAAAACCTTAAGGCCTCTAGAGCCCCGGGTCCTGATTGGTTCTCCAACCTATATTATAAGAAATTCGTAGGGATATTAGCTCCACACATGCTTAGATTATTTAATGGAGTCCTGGCGGGAGAGCCCTTCACAGAACAGATGCTCCAGGCTTCGATCTCTCTGATTCATAAGAAAGACAAAGATCCCACAAATTGCCAAAGTTATAGGCCGATATCATTGATCAATTCGGAAGTTAAAATATACTCCAAATTACTGGCCAATAGATTGAGCGCTGTCCTGCCCAGGCTTATTCACCCGGATCAGGTTGGCTTCATTAGAGATAGACAAGCGGCCGACAATACCAGAAGGATTGTAGATACACTACTGACACGTTTAATTCGAGCACGGCTAGCACCGCAAGCCGGGGGATGCCCCGGCGTGCTAGCCGCACTCCCTCAGCGTGCCGCGCATCACCGATGCGCGGTCACGCGTCATTGGGTGCCAGCGCCCCCTGCACGCGCGTCCAGGGCTCCCCGAGGGAGCCCTGGTGTCCCGCGATGTGGGGGACGGCGGCAGGGGGTTCCGGGGGACCCGGCGGACCCGACAGCGGGAGGGAGAGCGCCCCGATCGGAGGGCGCTCTTCCGCTGCTTCGGCGCGCGCCCGGCACCCTCCGGCGCGCGCCAGGTTACTGCTGCGGCCGAGAACGGGCAAATGCTCGAATAAACTCGGCCGCAGCAGTATTATTGATTTCATTAATGCCAACGGGATCCGTGGTCCAGTACTAAGCTTAGACGCGGAGAAAGCCTTTGACAAGATTGATTGGCCATATATGGAATCCACGCTTGGGGCATTTGGGTTCGGGGGTAAAATTCTGGGGGCAATAAAAGCATTATACACAGCCCGGCAGCAAGGGTAATTCACCAAGGCTTCCCATCGGAGCTGTTTAAAATTAAAAGCGGTACCAGACAGGGCTGCCCACTCTCGCCCTTGTTGTTCGCCTTATGTGTGGAACCGCTAGCGGCACAGATCCGTAGTAACCCAGACATAACGGGAATCCAAATTCACACATAAGAACATAAAGTGGCTCTGTACGCAGATGACATTATCCTGACATTGACAAAGCCGCTTACCTCGCTACTCAATCTGTTTGTCCTACTAGAAAGATTTAACAGAATCTCAGGTTTTAAGATCAATCAGGCTAAATCTGAGGAGCTCAGTCTGAACATCCCAAAAGAAACAGAGAAATTAATAGAAATTAATTTTAAGTTTAAATGGCAGCCTAAAACTATAAAATACCTAGGGGTGTATCTTACAAAACAGATCACCTCTCTCTACCAGGCAAACTATCCTAGTCTGCTGAGGGCCCTTAAGAGGGAACTCAAGGACTGGTCCGCATACGGAATCTCTTGGATTGGCAGAATCTATAGTGTGAAGATGAACCTTCTACCCCGTTTATTATATCTGTTCCAAATTCTCCCGATACCTGTGGTGAGATCTGAGATCAAGGAGCTGCAAAATTCAGTCACGAAGTTTATATGGAAAAATAAAAAACCACGGGTAAAAATGACAATTATGCAAAGACCTAGAGAAACTGGGGGCTTGGCGGTGCCATGCTTGTTGGCTTATTATAAAGCGGCGCAATTATGCCAAATTACTCAGTGGCATGGTGACCCGGAGCTAAGAAGGTGGATGGCGTTGGAGAGGGAGCTGTGCGCCCTGCTGGAGCTCAGGGACTTAATTTGGTACCCTAAATCTAGATTAAAGGATTTAAAGGAGCCGCTGGCCTCTGTACTCAACTCGGTGTCGGTCTGGGAAGCGGCTAAAGGTAATCGCTCATTGACCTCAAAACACACTTTAATGGCTCCCTTGTATGGGAATCCAGACTTTGCTCCAGGGCTAGATGGTAAGAATTTCACGCTATGGGAACACATGGGGTTCAGAAGGCTGAAAGACCTGGAGGGGAGAAACACTATTAAATCATTCGATCAATTACAGTCAGAAAAAGACATCCCCAACACAGAATTCCTTAGATACCTCCAAGTCCGGGCATTTTACACCAAACACTTAACTAGACCACCGCTAACCAATTTTGAGAGGTTCTGTGTGCGGGGCACCGACACACGGGGACTAATCTCTACTTTGTACAAAGAGGTGGTCAGAGTCGACATTGACAGTTCGCATAAACCCAGATTTATGACACAATGGGAGACAGACCTGACAGGGCCACTACAGGACGAAGACTGGACAGAAATCTTTAAGGCAGTGGCCAGTAGCTTGATCTGTACGATATTGAAGGAGAATTCATATAAAATATTGATGAGGTGGTATCTCACCCCACTTAGACTGGCGAAATTCATTTCAGGATCTTCCCCGCTCTGTCCCAGGCAGTGCGGGGAACAGGGGGATCTGGTACACATGCTGTGGTCCTGCCCACGAATCATACCCGTGTGGACTCAAATTAGAGATTAGTTACAGAGGATCTTGGGCCTCACAATTCAACTAGACCCGTGGCTGTTTTTATTAGGTAAGCCTACGCACGAAGTGTCTAGATCAGGGAACAAATTAATAGCACACTTTGCTACAGCTGTGAGGTGTGAGACCGCAGCATTGTGGAAACAGAATGCAATTCCATCAATAGATAAAATTCGGAACAGAATTTGGTTCGTTTGCCAGATGGAAAAGTTGACGAGTTTGGTAAACGACACTGGCCAAAATTTCCAAAATGTCTGGCTGCCTTGGCTGGCACAGACAGATATTCCGGGGATGAGCAATGCCCCCGTCTGGCTCTAATAAGATCAGGTGAGTTCTCCTCTGATGGTCGGTGAGAGCTGGGGTTAGTAGAACTTGGGGTCGGCAGTAGTCCCTTCCCGCGGAGAAGCAGAAAGCGGTGTGTACCCCCCCTTACCCGGTGCCACGGAGATACAGACGGTTGCGATTCCGGATCGCCTGTACAGGATTTGAGAGCCTCAGCGATACCTCCTCTACCCACCCCCACCCCCTCCAACTCCTTACCTTCTTGTCCTTCCCATTCCCATGTTTGTTTTGATGTTGTATGTCCTGAATTATGTTTTATGGCACTCATGATATAAATGTATGCTATATTCTGAAAACCCAATAAAAAGAAAGTTGGAAAAAAAAAAGAAAGCCCGTCTTTTACAGCAGTTTTAAGGCTGAAAGGTAGCCCAATTGGGGGAAGTAACAATTGCTTCTTCGTTAACATGTAAATCTGGAACGGTTGGGACACGATCAACCTCGCTGCGGGGCGCTGGTATGTTGTCTACGGCTTGCAAGCGGTCAGTGCCTCGGGTTGGACTTTCTGACAGAAGTTTGGAGGACAAGGGTCTTGTGGCATGTCCCGACAGGCGGTTGGCATCGCAGCTGGGGACAGGGGCTTCAAAGGGTAAGTGCAAAAGAGTACCATGTTTGGGAAAAAGGGGCGCTACTTTGCTGGGTATCGTCAGCTCCCCTGGGCCACAGGTGTCAGATTTGGGGGTAAAGGGGGATGCCGAGGTGAGAATGATTAGTGCGGTGGCTAAGGGTGTTCAGTTGGCGTTATTGCCAGTGACAACGTTATTATTATCCTCTATGCAAGCAGTGGGGGTTTGCAAGTCAAGTGAATAGCAGGAGGGGCCAGCTTCAGGGGCAGACGGGGGGAGAAAACTGGAATCAGTGGTTATGACAGGAAAGGTGGCACAGGTGTTGTCGGGTGTGGAAGGTTTGGAGGGATGTACAGTGCAGAAGAATATTCAAGAAACATCAACATCGGCAACAGTGTTGCCGGTTCAGGTGGCGGTTCAAGGAGCCGATTTAGCGGCAGTAGTTAGCCTGGTAGGGGCGCATCCTGGTGTGACTTCAGGTGCAGGGCAGTGGACAGGGCTTGGAATGCCATTGACGGGTTCAAAAAGGTTGCCGGATGTGGCTTATGGGGACTCATGTATGACTATACCGCGTTCCCTAAGTGTGCATTTGTCAAAGGAAATAAAAGAAAAAATTTGGGCGGTGATTACGTTGAGATTTTGTCTTTGCTTCCGGGGTACAATGAAGCGGTAGCTAAATCTGAAAAGAAGGGGGAGGCTAAGAAGGAGGATGTGGAAAAGCGTCTTTTTCTACACATGTTCAGTAACTGGTCGCAGGCATTCGGGATTTTGGCGAGCGTTGCAGGGGAAAAGAATCCGCAGTTATGCTCGACGCTGTTTAAGTATCATGATACAATTAGAAAACCATTTCAGAAACATGGAGGTATGAGATGGTGGGCTTATGATGTGGAGTTTAGGCAGAGTATGGAAGCCAATAAAGGTGTGGTTACATGGAATTATAAAGATGTCGATTTGTACTTGGAGCACATTTCGGGGGGGTCATCCTTTTGTGGGACAAATAGCCTCAAAGGGGTCTGGCAGGAGCATTTTCAGGTGCGCACATCAGGGAGGGGGCGTGCAGTGGGGAAACAGCCAGGTGTATGTTGGGATTTCAATTAATCAAAATTTAGATTTGAGAATTGTCGATTCCAGCACACTTGTGCTGGGTGTGGGGGTCAGCATCCCAAGTCAAAGTGCTTTAGGAGAGACGGTAAGGTTTTCAAGGGAACAGGACAGCAGTCTTTTCAGGAAGGTGGTAATGCCAGTTTCGGCAGAGGCAATGGCACCTTGGCTGGATAAATATCCCAATAGATGGGCAGCTGTCTTATTGCAAGATGGGTTTAGGGAAGGATTTAGGATCCCTTTTGTTTATCAGGTGGGTTCGGGGGGTGAGAGGAATTTGAAGTCGGTCAGGTTGAATGGGGGTGTGGCAAAAGAAAAAAATTGAGAGAGAGATTGAGTTGGGCAGAATGGCGGGCCCTTTCGATACTCCGTACCTGGCAAATCTTAGGATGTCACCATTGGGGGTGGTTCCTAAGAAGGAGGCGGGGACTTTTAGATTAATTCAACATTTATCTTACCCGAAAGGGTCGTCAGTTAATTACAGTATGGGATAGACAGGGAATTATGCTCGGTAAGCTACGCCACTTTTGATCAGGTGGCGGCTTTGGTGGGACAAATGGGGCATTGATGGCGAAGGCTGACGTTACGTCAGCTTTCAGACTCTTGCCGGTACACCCAGATTGTTTTCATTTATTGGGCTGTATGTTGGAAAGGCGTTATTTCATTGACCTTTGTTTACCTATGGGTTGTGCGTTGTCTAGTTTTTATTTTGAAACATTTAGCACGTTTTTGGAGTGGGTGGTACGCAAAAGGGTGCTGGCAGCTGGGATTATACATTATTTGGATGATTTCCTTTTTGTTGGCCCGCAAGGGTCTGATTTGTGGCTTTTTCAATTTTCGGCCATGGCGCGCAAATTTGGGGTTCCTTTGGCGGAAGAAAAAACAGTGGCACCCACAACCACTCTCAGTTTCTTGGGCATAGTAATTGAATCAGTGAATAGGGAATATAGGTTACCTCCAGAGAAGCTACCTGTAGTTGTATTGGAGCGTATGATCAAGGATTTCATATTTTTAGGAAGGCATCATTACGACAGTTTCAGGCTTTGCTGGGCGATTTGGTGTTTGCAGCTCGCATCATGCCTGTGGGGGGAGGGGGTTTTTTTCCAGGCGCTTGGCAGCAGCTACAGTGGGGGTAAAGCATCCCAGCCACTTCATTCGGGTCACAGCGGAAATCCAGAAGGATTTGGTGGTGTGGCTCGAATTTTTAAAGAAATATAATGGGAGGACGTTGTGGAGGGGGCATCCAGTGTTGAACTCTGACCTGCAGCTATTTACGGATTCGGCTGGGTCAGTAGGGTTTGGTGCATATTTTTATGGAGCTTGGTGTGCGGAGGAATGGCCAAAGGATTGGCGAGGGACTCAGCTCATCAAGAATTTGACAGTCTTAGAACTTTTTCCATTAATAGTGGCCATGCACCTTTGGGGGGATAAGTTTGCGAACAAGGAGGTAATTTGTTGGTCCGAAAACTTGAGTGTGGTGGAGGCTGTGAACAATTTTGGTTCACAGTCCCCACCAGTTTTGGTGCTTTTGAGGTATTTCGTGTTACGGTGCTTGCAGCTTAACATAGGATTCAAGGCGAGGCACGTTCCCGGGGTGGAGAAATAAATTGCTGATGCATTATCACGTTCACAGATGGAGCTGTTTCGGAGGTTGGCACCGGGGGCGGAGATCCAGGGCAAACGGTGCCCAGCGGCCCTGTGGGAGTTGGTGATGGCGGTGTGAATGAGTTAGTCAAGGCTTTACTTGCCCCGGGTATGTGGGGTGCTTATGTGGCTGCGTGGCGGGAATTTCGGGAGTCGGAAAGGATAGCAGGAGGCAAGACCTCTGAATTAGACATTTTGCTGGGTCACATGATGAGCTTGACGGACAGGAGTTTAGCAGGTGGATCCATAGGGAGAAGGATGATGGGTATATCATTCTTAGGTTGAATGGCAGGGACGATGTGAAAAGAACTTCGTGGAAAAGAGGGTGCTAGCAGGATTGGTAAAAGGGATAAATAGCAAGGATGGCAGAAGACCAGGGACGGCGGCAATTTTGGAGGGTTGGTTGCGGACCACAGACATGGTATGCTCTTCCAGCTTTGAAGCAGTGTTATTTAGGGCTACATTCATCTTAGCATTTTTTGCAGCACTGCGAGCAGGAGAATTGGATTCTGTATCCAAGAAGGGAGGGGGTGGCTTGCAGATGGCTGATGTGACTTATGTGAAGGTTGGGTGAGGCTACTGTTACGAAGGTCAAAAATGGATCAGAAAGGAAAGGGAGCGTGGATTTTGTTAAAGGGCCTACCTGGAAGCGTGGTGTGCCCAGTAAAAGTGTTGGAAGAATATTTGGCAGTGTTACGCCTGTGCTCGCCACAAACCGGGGCCGGACCGCCGGGCTGAGGTTGGGTTATGAAATCAATGATCTTAGACCGCGCAGACTGGTCCGGAGTGCGAAGTTCATAATCAAACGGGCCGGATTCAGGACTGGAGAGGTCAGCGTGGTCGTTGGATGAGCCAAAGTCGGGGTAGGAGAAGACAGGACAGTCGATGGCCGAACCAGGGTCGGGATAGAAAACATCTGAGTAGTCGGAGTCATAGCAAGGAATCGGCAACAGGGAATCAAGCAGGTCCTCCTGCTTCAGCATAGAAGTTGCAGGTCGGGAGCGGGGTCTGCGTGAGTGGCGTCCACGGCCCATCGTACCGGTCTCAGCGAGGAGAAGGCTGACCAGAGTTCAGCAGAGAGAAGGCTGACCGGAGAGGGCACACCGCCAAGCAGCACTGGAAAACCAATGCTTCAGCGCAGGAATTCAAGTTGGCCTCTGCGAAGGGAGAAAGAGCAGCAGGCCACAGAGTCCAAACGGCAACCTCTGATAAGGGTAGAAGCAGCAGGTTGTGGCCTCCAGGGAGATAGCACACAGCAGGTCTCTGGGGTGCTAGGACACAGGCTACAGCGTAGTAGCTACTGAAGGATACAGGAAACACAGGAACAAAAGCAATGAGCTGGAACAAATCAACAGGGAAGTCACGAGCAAAAACAGGAACTAACTCTGGAACACAATACACAGAGATAGTACTAGAGAATAACAAGCCAGGGGCTTGTGGCAGAACACGGTTAACATCCAAGAAGGGTTATGCTCGGCAGAGCGGGATTGTGGGAATGGAGAATTTAAAGGCCAGCGGGCCAATCCCAGGAGAAGGGTGTGAGGGCACTGCTCCAATGACTGAGTACAAGGCTAGGTTGCAGTGATAGCCCACACAGCTGCTGTTGATTGCAACGAGGGAATTAGTCTGAACAACAGCACCCTGCAAGGCTACGAGAAAGCCAGGAGTGGATTCCTGACAGTACACCACCCTTCAGGTGAGACCTCCGGGCGAACATGACCACTCATAGGGTTGGGGGACCTGGAATTGTTCCTGAACTGTCTGGGATTGGTGGTAGAGTAGTGGTCCAGAGACTCGTGGGCACTCCTTTGCATACCCCCATCCCCAGGTGAGAACTGCGGCCAGACAGGACCATCCTTGGGTCTCGGGGACATTGAGTTGTTCCTAAAGTGCTTAAGGCGGGCAGGGGATCTGTAAACGAGCAGTTCATTGGCGAGCACTGTTCTAGGATATGAGAGTGGTGGCACAGATATTTTTGGTACGGGGCTCGCAACACGAAATGACTTGTAAATCCAGAGCTGTGGAGAAGGAGGCGTTTCCCGAATAGAAACGGCAGAGGGACCCCAGCTGGGTGCCCGGTCACTAGTAATGGTACCAAAGTTCAGGACAAGAGTCACCGATAGTTGATAGAGTATACCAGGGCGACCTTCTGGACAGACAAAGTCTTTGCTGACATTTGAACGTAGGAATTTGAGAGGTTCTTCTCTTCCAGAGGTTTTTTCAGGTAGTGGTCAGCGAGGGTATAGGGTGGGTGCATTGCCAGGTATTGGTATAGTAGATGACAAGGCAAGCAGTAAACCAGGCTTAGGGACCAAAATCTTGGGGTACGTACTGAGTATTTCCAACACAGGGGAAACAATAGGCACTACAGAAGGTTCCGCGAGAGAAAAACATGAGTTTGTAGTGGCAGAGAAGCAATCAGTAGTGGAGCTCCCAAATACTGTAGAATCCTCAGTGAGAGACCGTATTGTCTGGGGAGTGGAGACCACTGAGTCCAAGGCAGTGTGTGAAGTTCTAGAGACAATAGGGAGAGAAACCCCATTCTTAAAGTCATTCTGGGGTACTTCGGGGGCCACCGAACAGTCAGTGAAAAAAGAATGCACACCCGCACTGGGAATATGGAGCGCGGCAAGGGTTTCTTCAGGAGAGGGAGGTACCCCCACAGGTTTAGCAACAGGACTGGCAGAACAGGGGAACTGCAAAGCAGCAGCATAGCTGGCAAGCATGGGGTCCTGTTCTTTTATGCAAATGTCAAGTGTTAAGGAAAGTACATGGAGCGTATCTTGAGCCTGAGCCAACATGAGGAGGGCGCCCTGTTGTACTAGATGAATGTCCAATGATAAGGCCAGGGTATAGAGTGCCTCTTGGGCGTCGGCAAGTTCCATAGGGTACACGTTATCCCAGGTTAAAGGGGAATCAGGGGAGCAAACACAAGCGGCCAGAGACTGTTTTAAGTTCTGGATGCAGTAAGCCTTAATAAAGAGATCACTACGGCATTGTCTTTGCAAAGGGTTACACTTTCATACGTAAACAGATCTTCAATCAGGGGTAGTATTTCACACAGATACTGGCCTTCAGAGTGGGGTTGGTCCGCAGGCCGGGGCATAACTTCAGTTGGAAAATTGCCAATCCCCGCCACAGTGCGGTCAGGTTTAGTGGGGCCGAACATACTGTTACACCTGTGCTCGCCACAAACCGGGGCCGGACCGCGGGGCTGAGGTTGGGTTATGAAATCACTGGAAAAGAAGTTATATCAGTGGCGCTCAACACTGTAATGATCAAAGACTTTTAGAGTATAAACCTAAACCATCCAATACACAAATGCAAATACTATTCATTACTCAATTCAATCAGATGGCACCTGGGATAAAGAAAACCATTTGGAAATATTGGCCAATCTTGAGAAAAGATACAGATTTGGCACAAATACTGCCTTCAAAACCAAAAATCATATTCACAAAGGCAGCCAACATAGGCCAGAGGTTGGCCCCAAGCTGTCCACTTAAATCCAATGGTCAGCAAAATAAAATCAAAAACAAAAATGCCATTAAGGGTTACTACACATGTAATACATGCACAGCATGTAAATTCAGCTCCAAACAATTATGCTTTACTTCAACAAAAATACGGAAGAAGTATACTATCCAACAGCACATCACATGTAACAGCACTAATATTATTTACCTCCTTGAATGTCCCTGTGGTCTGCAGTATGTGGGTATGACCACCAGACCTATCAAACAACGGTTCTATGAACACATCTACAATATCAAAAAAGGTCTAGAGTCCCATAGTGTGTTGAGCCATTTCCTTCATGTGCACGGTAAAGATCCTAAAGGTCTAATATCGGCTCAGTGCACGTGTGCGGGCAGACCAGGAAGTATCTCTGTGTGTGGTCCTGGAGCTTCTGCAGTGCTGGGAGTAGGACTGAGGCAGACGGCAGATAGACTGGAAAAACTGTCCCTGCCCATAATAGACTCCTCATCTGAGCCCAGGTGTTAACAGGCAGCAGCAGCAGCAGCAGCAGCTATCCATAAGAGGGGATACTCTTTGAATTATTCCATTGCCTGATTACATCCTGTTTCGGTAAGCAGGTTACCCCCACCACGAAAGTTGGGATCTCTGGCCTGACCTAATATATGTTTTTATGTACTATTTATGTGTAATAGTGTATTTTATGATATTAATGATATGCCATATAAATGCCATTGTGAGTAGTTACCTGTTGTCTTCAGCGTTTGTTAAGTGTTGTTGGTGTTATGTATTGTGATGTTTTACAGTATTTGCTATGATTTGATTTCTTGTATATTTACATGGTTTACCCTTACCACGTGGAGAATTCCATCGGAAGGACGGGCGATTTCCGTGGCTCTGGTTGTATATTTTATAATATATATTTTATAATATCTATTAGAATTGCTTTGATCATTACAGTGTTGAGCGCCACTGATATAACTTCTTTTCCACTTCTATAGCCTGACTAGGGGTCAGGGTTATATCACCGGCTGCCAGCTCACTGTGGGATATAGCGCTACCTATTTGTTTTTTCTTATGAAATCACTGACCGTAGACCGCGCAGACTGGTCTGGAGTGTGAAGTTCATAATCAAACGGGCCGGGTTCAGGACTGGAGAGGTCAGCGTAGTCGTTGGACAAGCCAAAGTCGGGGTAGGAGAAGACAGGACAGTTGATGGCCGAACCAGGGTCGGGATAGAAAACATCTGGGTAGTCATAGTCGTAGCAAGGAATCGGCAACATTGAATCAAGCAGGTCCTCCTGCTTCAGCATAGAAGTTGCAAGTCAGGAGCGGGGTCTGCGCGAGTGGTGTCCACGGCCCATGGTACCGGTCTCAGCGAGGAGAAGGCTGACCAGAGTTCAGCAGAGAGAAGGCTGACCGGAGAGGGCACACCGCCAAGCAGCACTGGAAAACCAATGCTTCAGCGCAGGAATTCAAGTTGGCCTCTGCAAAGGGAGAAAGAGCAGCAGGCCACAGGGTCCAAAAAGCAACCTCTGCTAAGGGTAGAAGCAGCAGGTTGCGGCCTCCAGGGAGATAGCACACAGCAGGTCTGCGGGGTGCTAAGACACAGGCTACAGCGTAGTAGCTGCTGAAGGATACAGGAAACACAGGAACAAAAGCAATGAGCTGGAACACATCAACAGCGAAGTCACGAGGGAAAACAGGAACTAACTCTGGAACACAATACACAGAGATAGTACTAGAGAATAACAAGCCAGGGGCTTGTGGCAGAACACGGTTAACATCCAAGAAGGGTTATGCTCGGCAGAGAGGGATTGTAAGAATGCAGTATTTAAAGGACAGCATGCCAATCCAGGAGGAGGGTGTGAGGGCACTGCTCCAATGACTGAGTACAAGGCTAGGTTGCAGTGATAGCCCACACAGCTGCTGTTGATTGCAACGAGGGAATTAGTGAGAACAACAGCACCCTGCAAGGCTACGAGAAAAGCCAGGAGTGGATTCCTGACAGGCAGTTATGCCGAAAAGAGGGGGTCCATTGTGCACAGGGACGGGGGGCATTGACAAGGTTCCAATAATTGCGTGTCTTTCGGATGTGTCTTAAGCAGCAAGGGTTAGAAGGGGGGCAGTATGAAACGCATTCCTTTCGCATTGGGGCAGCAACGGAGGCAGCGCACATTGGGCTCACCGTATCAAGGATACGGAGGATCGGGCGCTGGAGGTCAGACAGTTATCAGACATTGTAACGCTCGGCCTGCCCACAAGCCAGACGAGACTGGGACTGAGGTGGAAAGGGTAAAACCACACACCTACTGCTGCGGCAGAGTTTATTCGAGCATTTGCCCGTTCTCTGCCGCAGCAGTAGCCTGGCGCGCGCCCGAGAGTGACGGGCGCGCGCCGAAGCAGCGGAAGAGCGCCCTCCGATCGGAGCGCTCTCCCTACCGCTGCCGGGTCCGCCGGGTCCCCCGGAACCCCCTGCCGCTGTCCCGCGATCGCGGGACACCAGGGCTCCCTCGGGGAGCCCCTGGACGCGCGTGCAGGGGGCGCACGCTCCCGATGATGCGTGACCGCGAATCTATGACGCGCGGCACGCCGAGGGGCGGCCACTAGCAAGCCGGGAGATTTCCCGGCTTGCGGTACCGACCACACTCGAATAAAGTGTGTCGGTACTGTAGCAGCAAACGGGGGCACGGCTGGAGTGTGGAAGTAGCGTAGGTGATCCGGGTAACAAGAATGTTAAATGATACCGTACTTGACAGCTCTGGCGTCGAAGGGTTAAGTTCGTATGCCAAGGGTCGTGGGTTGGAGAGGGCAGCGTAATCGATTGTCCGTAAGCCTGGGTCATGGAGTAGAGAGAGTAGCAAAGTAGATTGTCCATGTGCCGTGTCCAAGGGTTGTAGAAGTCTGCAATGTAGAAAGTTCAAAGCGAGGTCCAAGGGGTTCCAGAGAGCAGCGTAGTAGAGTCCAAAGCAAAAGGTCAAATCCAGGGAGGTCAGCAGAATTTTCAGGGACAGGAGCAAGCACTGAAAAGACAAGAGAGGCCATGCAACAGCAGACAGCACCAAGGTACAGAAGCTATGTTGAGCAAAGAGGAAATGGTGAAGGGGGATTATATAGGGAGCTGGGACCAATCAGAGAAAGGGGAGTGACGGAGGAGTGGCCCGAAGAAGGACCTAAAAGGAGAGCAGAGTGTGAAAGTTTGGGACCAATGGAAGTGAGGGGAGGAACAGAGGAGTGACCTAGGTAAGACCCAGATAGAGAAGAATTGCAAGAGGCAAAGGGAGTGGTCAGAGTAAGGGGAGGAGCGGACGGACGGACAAGGGAAGGGAAAGAAAGGAAAGGAGGACCTGAGAGGCAAGGCAGATGGGGAAGGGGCGTGCAGGGGATGAGCGTGATGTTCGAGGAGGCGAAAAATGGGGAAGGTGCACCTGAGGGCCCAGGAGCAGACAGAAGAAGGGGAGGAGCAGAGGGATGGACAGGGGAAGGCTCAGATAAGGAAGAAGCGGGGAGTCGGAGCTGACGAGAGCGGAACGGAGACACGCAAGGAGCATGTGCCACATCAGCGGAGGCGGAGTCAGGCGCCCGGCGCCAACTAATGGCGGCTTGGGTGCGTGTGCGCCCGTAGGGCTGACGCGCGTGGGCTGGAGGTGCGGGGACAGCAGCCAGGAGCAGGGAATGCCGTCGGGGAGCATTAATGGCCTGTGAAAAAGGTAAGGATGCGCTGGACGCGGGTATACCTGCAGCGCGGATCCTTACAGTACCCCCCCCTCGAGGGTCGGACTCCGGACGAACCAACCAAGGTTTGAGGGGAAATTTTTGGTGGAAACGTCTGAGTAGGGAAGGAGCATGAACATCCGTTTGTGAAACCCATGAACGATCCTGAGGTCCGTATCCTTCCAGTGGACCAAAAACTGGAGTTTTCCCCTGGAGATGAGAGAGTCAATAATAGACTGAATTTCAAAATCCTGTTGTCCAGGTACAATGGGAGAAGGAGGTCAAAGGGAGGGATGTGCGAACCGTTTGCCTTGAATAAAAGGTTTCAAAAGGGAGACGTGGAAAACGGGTGAAATCTTCATAGAGGGAGGCAGTTGAAGTTGATAGGCCACAAGGTTAATCTGTCTCATAATAGAAAAGGGGCCCAGGAACCTGGGAGACAATTTAGGGGTTGGGGCCTTAAATTTGATATTTTTTGAAGAAAGCCAGACCTTCTCTCCAGGGATGAACTTATGGCCCTCCTGACGTAGCCTCTGCTCGTTTCTTCTGCCTTAACACGGATTTTTGAAGAACTGATTGAATCCTTTCCCATGACTCCTGTAAGGAAGATACCCTCTCATCTGCAGCCGGGACTCCAGACCTGGAAGGATGCATGGGAAGACAAGTAGGGTGAAATCCGAAGTTAATAAAAACGGAGATTCTTGGGTAGACTCGTTTTTTAGAGAGTTGATCACGAATTCAGCCCAAGGGAGTAACTCAGCCCAATTATCCTGAGAGGCCCAAGAAAAACAACGTAAATACTGTTCCAGGGACTGGTTCATACGTTCGGTCTGCCCATTAGTTTGGGGGTGGTAGCCTGAGGAAAAAAGAAGGGTAATGCCCAACCTCTGGGAAAATGCACGCCAGAATTTTGAAACAAATTGCGTACCCCAATCTGAAACAATGGACCACGGGACACCATGAATACGGAAGATTTCCTTTACAAAAATGTCGTCCAGAGTACTGGAATTGGGTAAGCCCTTGAGGGGAATCTGTCGACAATTACCAGAATGGTAGTCATGCCGTTAGACGGGGTAAGATCCACGAGGAAGTCCATAGAAATGTGACTCCACGGACGATCCGGTACCCGAGGAGGTTGAAGAAGACCGGAAGGTTTTTGACGGACTTATTTATTTTGTGCACAGACTGGGCACGAAGAGGTGAAAGCTCTGATGTCCTTCGACATGTTGGGCCACCAGAAGGTTCGCCGAATCAAATCATTGGTCTTCTTAAAGCCGGGATGGCCGCAGATCTGGAGGAATGGCCCCATTCCAGAATTTTGAGATGAAAACGTGGAGCCGCGTAAAGACGACCATCAGGAACCTCCAACCCTTCGGGAACCTGAGTTTGAGATTCCAAAATCTTGTCTAGAATATCAAAAGAAGCGGCAGAAATAAACAATTGGGGGGATAGAATATTCTCCGGGATATCTTGTGACTTTTCCTCAGTGATGAACTGGCAGGAAAGTGCATCCGCTTTGATATTCTTTGTCCCAGGAATATAAGAGATGGGGAAGTTAAACCTAGAAAAGAACAGTGCCCAACGAGCTTGACGAGGACCAAGGCGACGAGCGCCTTCAATGTAAGAGGGATTTTTGTGGAACATCAGGATCGAAATGGGTTCTTTGGTTCCTTCCAGGAGATGTCTCCACTCTTGTAAAGCCATCTTGATGGCTAACAATTCCCTAATCCCCAAGTCGTAATTTCTTTCTGCAGAAGAATTTTTTTTAGAAAAAAACCCACAGGGGTGTAATTTGTCTTCGGGAATAGACCTTTGAGAGAGAACCGCACCAGCTCCTATGTTGGAGGCATCAATTTCCAAAGTAAAGGGGAAGGTGGGGACGGGATGTCGTAGGATAGGAGCTGAGACAAAGGCTTTTCTAAGAGATTCAAAAGCCCGGGTGGCTTCCAATGGCCATGAGGATGGATCGGCCCCCTTTTTGGTAAGAGCCGTAATGGGAGCCACCAAAGAAGAAAAGCCAGCAAGAAACTTTCTGTAATAGTTTGCGAAGCCAAGGAAACGCTGAATCGCTTTTAAGGAGTTAAGTTGAGGCCATTCGAGTACGGAATTGAGCTTCTCCGGATCCATGGTGAAGCCTTGATCCGAGACAATATATTCCAGGAAGGTAGTAGAGGATTGATGAAAGACACACCTCCATCTTGGCATAGAGTTTGTTGGCTCGTAAACGAGAGAGCACCATCTTGGTATGAAGAATGTGTTCTTCGAGGGTCTTTGAAAAAATGAGGATATCATCCAAGTAGATAATTACACAAGAGTTCAATAGGTCACAAAAAACCTCGTTCATAAAGTCTTGGTAGACTGCAGGGGCATTGCACAACGTTCGAGGAGGCGGAGAATGGGGAAGGTGCACTGGAGGGCCCAGGAGCAGACAGAAGAAGGAAGGAGCAGAGGGACGGACAGGGGAAGGGTCAGGTAAGGAAGAAGAAGCGGGGAGGCGGAGCTGACGGGAGCAGAACGGAGACACGCAAGGAGCATGTGCCACATCAGCGGAGGCGGAGGCGGAATCAGGCGCCCGGCGCCAACTAATGGCGGCTTGGGTGCGCGTGCGCCCGTTGGGCTGACGCGCGTGGGCTGGAGGTGCGGGGACAGCAGCCAGGAGCAGGGAATGCCGTCGGGGAGCATTAATGGCCTGTGAAAAAGGTAAGGATGCGCTGGACGCGGGTATACCCGCAGCGCGGATCCTTACAGACATACATCAGGCCGGAATTAGTAGGGGAGAATGTAGAGCTAGATTAAACAACTTGCCGCTTGTTTCATCTTTTTTCCCACCATTTCTTTGCTTTCCCAGATTCTGCAGTAACTTGGATCGTGGGGGACTCGATAGAACAATGGGCTGGGAATAGGGCAAGTTCACGCCCCTACGTTTTGAGTATGGAGCAGGTAGAGGTAACGTGGTGGGGGATAAGAGGGATGCGGTGGGGAATGCTTTTTTCATTGCTAGTTTCCAGGGCCTTCCCTGCCCCGGCCCACTCCTCGTTAACTCCCCCTCGTCCGCTATTGTGGTCCTGACTCCAACTTATACCTTGCTCAGACCATTCATTCTTTGGCTGAGGCATTAGTTTGTATGACTGTGTACCCACGGTATTCCTGCCTCAGTTCTGGTCTCTTTGTCATTCCCTAAGCAGATACCTTGTGTACGAACTGGCTTGGCTGTGGACCCCTTTGGACGTCGACCCGCTGGCTTGTTAGTACTGACCTCCTTGCATCCCGTCGCTCCCCTTTAACCTGGCTTGCGGACTCCGCTACCTCGGCTCTGGACTCCAGGCGTCCGGGTACCAGCTCTCTTGGAACTCCTTTCGTCTGGCGAGTATCGTTATTTATCTTGTCTACTCCCAGACGGTTAAAGGCGCCTATTATCACTTCCAGGCGGTCCCCGTAGGGTGGGGTGCAGTTGTTACCCATCGACACTACCGACACATTTTATTTGATGTGCGGCTAGCTCCGCAAGCCCTGGGAATGCCCTGGCATGATAGCCGCACTCCTCTTCGTCGTGCCGCGCGTCATCGACGACGTGTCACGCGTCATCGGTGCCTGCGTCCCCCTGCAACGCGCTTCCATTGCTCCCCAGGCGAGACGCCCTGTGTCCCGCGGATTTGTGGACCGAGCGGGCAAGGGGCGTTTGCGGGGACCCGGGCGCGCCGCGGCAGCGTGAGAGTAGAAAAGCCCCGATCGCGAGGGCGCTCCTCCGTGTCTTCGGCGCCGGCCGGCACCCTCTGGCGCGCCAGGTTACTGACTGCGGCCCGAGACCGGGCATGCTCAAATAAACTCCGCGCCAGCAGTCACCTCAGTTTCGGGGTCCCTCCTTTTCCGTGGTGGCACAGCGCTAACAATTTGCTCAGCCCAATGGACATGGACCACGAAGAGGTGAGCAACCAAGCCCCTTGCAGCGACTTCCCCAGCTAGAGGCGAGCTTGCCTCCATGACGCAGGGAGGGCTTTCTAGACTCTCCTCGTTGCAGATTCCCAGGCTCCTTGCCATGGCAGCTGCAGTGTTCACTCCCCGGATCTTCCCCCGGTGCGTGGATTATCGTCTCCGGCTCCCAACCGCTTATGCAGGGGATCCCATGGTGCAGAGGGTTTCTTAATCAGGCGAGATGCAATTGAATTATCTCCTTCGCGCTATCCCAATGCACGTTCAAGGGTGGGCCTATATTATGTCTCTCTTGAACGGAAGGTCCTAGCCGGGCATCCCCCATCTGGGAGCGGGGGGGGGGGA